>JADLZL010006560.1:0-205201 GCA_015844335.1 Chrysopogon serrulatus
GAACTTATCTTAACCTGTATTATAATCTTATCTTTTCTTTGCATACTATCACTCCCTTTTTACCTTTTCCAATTTCTCTTTTACCTTTTCTATCCTTCAATGGATCAACTTGATTCCATCGCCCATTTATAACAGAGTAACTCATGAGCCTTTAGAGCTAGAGTCGTCCTTCCAGTTCCAGCTCCTGATCATTATAAGCTACGCCCATGTTTGATAGACATGGTCAGAAACCAATCTCTTTCTCAGAGAAGACAATGCTAGGGGCCCTTATTCCCACTTTCAATGAATTGAACAACAAACCCGTATGTGTTTGCGCGCATTGGCGATATGTCCGATGATATCATCCATGGGAAAGTTTTTCTTCTCTTTGACTTGAGAAGTTATTGGTATGATTCCCATATGTTGAGAGAGTGTTAAAGTGACTAGGAAGCATTATGTGCTGAATTCCCCTACCTTCAATTCCATCCTATTTAGGGGTAGTAGAGTCTCGCTGAAGTTCTATCCTTAACCAAGAGAAGAAGGGATCTTAATTTAGCCTGGAACGCTTTAATATAACCTATTCTTAGACCTAGTTCATCCATACTGTAATCTTATCTCTACTTCACCATTGGGTATATCTAAATAGAAAAAATCCATGAGCCTCAACCTTGTTTCTCCGATGAGATCATTCTTTGGCTATCACTTCTTCCGATGTCTGCGAGCGAAGCCGCCCTTACAACCATACTTGAAAATGAAGCATCTTAAAGAAGCAAGTAGAGAAGAAGATCTTGCTGACGAACTCCTGACCCACCAGAGAGGAAATTCCCAAATTCATGCTCGAGATGGAGGATGATATATTTGCTGGATTGAAAACACCTTGAATTTTATGCTGTTAGGAGACCAAAGATAAAGATGTCACCAGTGAAGTCTAAACCTTCCAGTGGCTAAATGCTAGTATGGGCTTGTGTTGATAGGTTAATGATTGGTTGGAAGAATCGTAGCCGATGTCATCCGAGCTATCACCTCAACTACCATACTTTCTTGCCAAATCCACAAGGATCCCCCAAATAGTTATTCCAAATTTTGGGATTTATCTCTATACCTACCTATTTATGTCAAAGGATAAGAGTTCATCTTCAGCGGTCTTTGATGTCATAGAGTTTGACGTATTGATTGGACACGCCTATAGAGAGATTCTCTTTTGCAAGAAGGACAAGAAGGAATTTAAACATTAGTTAGGGAAGAATTTTAAATTGCCTATATCCATAACTCATGTTCTCAATAGTGAGACTAAGCCCTTTGAGCCTCCTCCTGGAAGAAGTCTTAGAGACAACTCTTGAATCATCATCAACTTAGACTTCATGATGATCCCAACGTAACTCGACCAGATGAGTCTCGAGGAACCGCCTAAGCCTCCCATGTCCCCTCGCCTTTCCGGACTTTCAAAATATGTTTCTAAATAATGATTGAGAATCTATATCAATATGATAACCCTCTGGAAATTCCGATTGGATCATAATCCTGTGAAAAGCATAGATCTATCACTTTTGGCTATTCACCCAAGAGAAGAATCAGACCAAGGACCTATATAATACCCTCTAGAAAAAACCACAATGTAGACCTGAACAATGCGATGAGGAAAAACCCCAGCATGAAGTGGATAAGTCCCATTTTACAACCAGTCCCTTTAGGCCATGCAGGTTTCTTATAGACGATCATACAATAACTCTTTTCATACATTACCTCGGACCCTCTAGCGAACCCGCGCTAAGGATGTTCCCTTTGATGACGTTGTTGAAAGCTTTTGAACCATCCTTGAACCCACGCGAATTGTATGCTATGTTAGCAAAACTTTGACAGGACTAATCTTAATTTGTCACGTGTAACGGAAAAGAGCTTATTAAAGCAGCCTATGAGAGATAAAGTTTAGATCCCCGTCTTACACTGATCATGCTGTTCTGGGTCAAGAAAGATGCTAAACTCCTCAATCCCCATAGATAACAACCCTACCCAAGATCCTGACTTAGAAATAAAAACAGAAACCACTGTTCTATTTGGCGAAAGTCGTCTTGGGCTATTACATAGGATTTTTATCCCCTTCCGAGTACAGTGCTGATGGACTACTCCGAAGATGTGTACCCAATGAGGGTTGACAGCAGATCACTGAAAATCCCCAACTCATGCAAAGATCTCTGCAAATGGATTCTTATTAAAATTAAAGAAGACACAAGAACTCATCCGAGATGGAGCATGTCAGAGGTATGGACGGTGGCAATATTAACCTCAAGAGGATGCTATGTCCTTTACCAACACCACCTTAGATTGAGCTTTGATGTCTAGGAATCGACCACATGGGACCATTCCCGAAATCAGGCACCAGAGTATATTCTAGTGGCAGCTTGATTGTCAGTAGAACCCATGAAGATGTTTCAAGAGATAATGTCATTTTCCTAAGATTCGTGTTCTAAGAATGGTGATTTAGATGGAGGAACTCACCATTGACAAAGACTTCGCAACTACTTCTAATGAAGCAGGATAACATCACGTAGCGCTTACTCCCACCATCCTCAAACAAGTAAGGCTGACTTCTTAATAAGCAAATCAACAATATCCAGAAGACACTTTAACAGATGGAACCGCTTGAAGGAGAAGCTACCCGACCACCAAAAGAAGAAGAGCTTCAACTGTAGCATAAAGACCAACCCATGGAATTATCATCACATGGAGTAGGATACTTCAAACATCCCATGTTTACAATGGTCAAACCCGTCCCAGTCCGCAACGTGGAGAAAATTGCAAACGGTACTCCTCGAGTCTGTCCACCCCTTAAGTGAAACTTGTGGACGAGTGCAGCAAACAAGCCTCGATCAGTCTTTGGGGGCCATTGCCCTCAATCCCTGCCGGTTGCCTCCCAAGAGCCAATAATGGAGCGCCAAAGAAGAAAGCAAACCAGCCTGAGGAACCCAGGAGAAAAGAGTAAGAGATAGAGATGAGTAGGCACAATGGCCACCGTCTTACAAGGCTTGTTTTTAATTAGTTTGTTATATCATCTCTCTCTGTCCACCTTGTTGTGCATAAAAGAAAATAATAGGAAACAAGTAAATAACAGCAAAGGAGACAACCAATAAAGCTCAGGAGCTGTGCATACACTCCAAAAACACTTCATTATTGACAATCCACCGAGTTCCCAGATCATCACTAAATATCTCTTTAATGAAAACTTCACAAGTAATGAGATAGTTGAGTTCTATTTTGAAAAATACAAAAACAGTAGCTGAGCTACTCCTCTGTGGTTTTAAATGCCTATAGTACAGCCATGCACGATCATCATAATCCTCCTTTATTTCAGAATCTGAGCTCTGCTTTTGGCTTTTGAGACCTAACAGGACCTGTAAAATTACCTCACACTAAGAGTACGCACTTTAAGTCTCCTAGAAAAGAAAGAAAAGAAAACCTTATATCCTTAAAGACATGAGATAGGTAGAGTAGGATAGCCACCATACCATTACGCAATATCTTGATCTAAGAGTATGACACCCTCCTTGGGATTTTTGTTAATTATCCTCTGCCAAACCTTTGAACTCCATATGTTTCCATTAGAGGTGGTAAGGAGCGCTGGCCCACCATTATCTCGCTCTGGAAAAAACGGTAAGAGATCCACACAAATTTCACACATATAATGACTAATTTAAGAGTACCAAATTGAGGGAGCAGGTAAGCTATCTAATACATCTCCAAAAATCTTTAAAAAAAACCCTCAATAGCGCTTTGAGATAAACGCATGTTCGCTCGAACATCTACTTTTTTTTAACTTCTCAAAATTGTTTGGTAGACACTTTGAATCCATAGATGCGAGGAATCACCGTGAATGCGCTTATGTTGACCTCTTTGTCCTGAGCTATGTCTGAAGTTATCCAGCACTTAGGAGGACGGTAAAAGTCTAAGTGTGGGGGGTGTTGTTGACGGTCCTTAACGCGTTCGAATTCAACTTTGCAAACTAATCTTCCAAAATGATATAAAATGAAACAAATCTTTGCATTGTCCGTGTAGATGACAGCCTTTGCAGTACTCAGGGAATGGTCCGCCAAGAATGATTGGACTCTTAGGATCTCTAGGTATCGGGACTACAAAGTCTGAGGGGACATATGATCTCGATTCGTATGCACACGTCATCTAAGATTCCTTTAGGGTGCTTAATCGTGCTGGTGCAAGGCTGCAAACGCATATTCGTGTACAACAAGGATGCCCATGGAAAGACTTGATCAAATATTACCTTAGGCATGATGTTGACACTGGCGCCTAGATTGCGACAACCCGGAGAAGTCATCTTTGCCCAATAGAGATGGGGATCACAGGTCTCCCTGGATCTCCTCTCTTGGGTGGCATGGACTCATCCTTCCATCCTGATGATGCTTCAATATAGTAACCTGCATACACATCAACCAGATTCACGGTCTCGGGCTCTAGAGGTTGCCCTAGAATCTTACCTTCGTTGGTCGGTGGAGCGGTTTGCCGGTGAGCTAATTGTTGTTCTATCATTTTATTAAAGCTAATTTGGTTCTTAAATGCCAGAGGTAAAAAGTCTGTCCATTTTAATATTTATGTTCTCTAGCATTTTATCATTGGATGCTACCTTCCTAGATAAAGTCTCCACAATTTTATTTTGATTGGAGATCACTTCTCTCAAAGGTAATTGAGCATAGTTATTGTAATTAGTGCCTTGAAAGTTACCAGGAAATTACCTTGGTAGTTGGGCCTTTCTTGATTCCATCCTTGATTTTGAGGATGATAATTGTTATTGTTGTTGTTGATGAAGTTCACATCCTCACGGGTCTCATGGCAGCTGTTGCCTGAGTGTCCCATATTGCCACATACTTCACAAGTCATGCATGAATCATTGATGCGCATGACATCTTGTCTCTGGCTCGTCTTGTCTTCCGGCTTCTTCATGAGCGAGGTCTATCTTGGCAGACAACATGTCTACCTCCTTGAGCTGGTGCATTCCTCCACTCCTCTTGCGGGCGGTTTGGCGCTCATCATTCCAATCTTGATTGGAAGCCATCTTTTCCATAAGAGCAGTAGCTTGTGGTATGGTCAGTGACATAAATGCACCTCCAAAGAATTAAAGCATCAACGTTATTCTGGTCTTTGTTGGTAAGTCCATGATAGAAAGTTTGCATAAGGAGCCAATTCTCCATCCCATGATGAGGACATTCGATATGTAGTCTTGAAAGCGTTCCCATGCCTCAGGGACTGACTCATCATGTTGTTCCTTGGAAACTTGAAATCTTCCCCTTAGGGCACTTGTCTTACCCATAGGAAAGAACCTTGACAGAAAAGCTGTGGAGCACTTGTCCCAAGTTGTATGATTGTCTTTGTTGGTGTAGAACCATTGCTTTGCCTTTCCCGATAGTGAGAATGGGAACAGACGTAGCGAGCGGTATCCTTTGGTACATCCTTGACTTGGAAGTCTTTGCAAATCTCGAGAAAGTGTTGGAGATGAGCACTTGCATCTTCGTGTGCTTTTTCCACAGAACAAGTTGGCTTGCACCATAGTGATAAGAGCTGGCTTGAGCTCAAATCCATTCTCCCCAACTTCTACGTTAGGTCCAGTGCGGATGTTATTGGTGTTCGGAGCAGAGAACTCGGCAGTGACTTATTAGCCATTTCCTCAAAGACTGGTGCTAAGTTGCCTTCTTGTTGCTCTTCTTCTTCTCTTATAGGAGCTTGCTCCTCCAAAGAACGAACCTCGGCAGTGGGTGTCTTTGATGGAGATTCAAAGATATCCCTCACTTGCTGGAATTTTCTTCTTCGAAAGAGTTTCTCTGGATTTTTAACGTAGTTATCTGGCAGATCAAAACCACTCATTCATTACCCGCATAAGATTTCACAAAGATAGCAAACACAAGGGTAAGCCTGCATTGAGTAGGGGTCTATGGTTTCCTCTATCTCATTAGTTTGTTAGGTCTATTGCTATCCCTTTAATTGCCAATTGCCTTCCTCGGCAACGGCGCCAAAAATGCTTATTGACACCCCTTAATTTTATCTCTAATAACGACATCAAAAATGCTTGTGCAGTGCACCGCCACTAGAATGCCAAGTTGTCATCCCCAGCATAACACCAAGGGGTGTGGTATTAAATCATGCCACCATTTAGAATATTGAAATAGTATCCACAAGCGCACAGATCAAATACCATTGTAGCATTTTACCCAGAGTATTACGGGTTGTCATTTATATTTTCCCAAAGGAAGGTCTACATGGCTCTCGTATAAAGGTAGCGTGATAACCTAGGTTGTAATGGATAGGCATAACCATGTCTTCGCTACTCAATGCAGGGGTAAGTCACAAGATAAATGATAAGATAAGTATATAATCATCGGTATAAATGGATAGAGACTCCTAGCTATATTATTAGGGTTGCTAGTAGAACATCAAGAGATATTCTGGGTTATTCCTAGCTACATGTCAATGTATATTATGGTTAGTGCAATACACCTAGTAATCATGGCTAAGGTTAGCATTATATTTATTCATAGTGGACATACTAGGGAAGTTTGAGAACATAGCACGCCCTTCCTTCGTACAAAAGCCCTCTTGTGCCTATAGACAGGGGTTTGGATTACATAGGACTCAACGGGAATGTCACACCCGCGATCTACCAAACCGGGCCTATAGGGTGCATTCGCAGATAAACAACGTATAAGCACCACGCTTACACAATGTTTATCACTCACCCAATGATCAATTAGATGAGTGCTATACGAACCTATGGATAAGTATAATGTTAATCTAGCTATACTAAGCATATAACCATAATAGACAAAGAACAAGATAACTATGAATATAAGTAAATAAGTATTCATCAATTCAATTGTAGCAATCATATAACTATACAATGAAAGAGAACAAAGGCGAGAGGAGGTAAGAACTATACCAAATCCAAGCTCTTCATGGCTCCAGAATCCAAGCCTGCGCTTGCCTCCCTCTAGTTCTACTCTAGCTATCTAGGCCCTAGCTAAGGAGCTCTGATTAGGGTTTCTAGCTGATGATCGGACTTCGAATGAGGAATGAATGAATGTGCCCCCTCCCATGGGGGTGCCTCTCCTTTTATAGCCCTGGGCGATGATCGTGAGCCATCGGATCAAACCAACATTGGCGGGCGGCTAGGATCGATCCTCAAAGACGGTGGAGCGAACCAGGCGAACCGGGGCTGAACCGGGGCCGGCCCCAAACCGGCCGGTCGAGGGGCCGACCGGCCGGTCTCGGCTTTGGTGGCCTCCGAGCCCCCGGCTCGTCGTGGTGCCTTCTGTCTCTTTCGGAACCTTCCTATGTTCCCGTGGGGTTCGTTTTCCGTTTTCTTATTCCGATAAGCTCTTGTGATCGCGCCTTTTCCAGTTTACGTCTACAGAAACAGTGAAACACCAAAACTCATAGAATTCAGTCAGTGTAAACCCTATGTCTACTTTGGTGATCACAATTACATTCTTTTCATGGCTAGTTGATGGTTAATTTCATACAATAATGGCCGTCAACACATACCAAGACTATTCTTACCTCTGTCAAGAGAGTTATATCCCTAATAACATTAGGACTATAGCCTTAGCGGCTAGTGTCTTGGAGATGCTATACGGCGCACTTTCAGCATTTCTTAACACTAGTACTAAAACTATATTCCCAACTACAAGTAAAAGAGGTAACAAATGATCAGGTAAACTTTTGCGGTTTTGGATGTTAATCATAGCGCCAGAATTACCATTGTAGCATTTCAACTTTGGAGAAATCCTAGGTGTCGTATTTATATTTTCCCAAAGGAAGGCTAGTGTAGATTTTAGTACAAAACCATAATCATGAATACTATACGTTGTATGAAAGGTAAACCAATGTTCATAATAGGAGTAAACAATACGGTTTTTATGATAGTGGACACACACACAGATAAATGCCTCTCAAGTGGGAAAAATGAATGAAGCATAAAGAATAAAGAATAAATGGATATCCTACGGGAGCAATGGTCCTAATACAGCTAATGTCTAGACAGTGGTTAGTCATACAAATACATGAGTCAGAGATAGAGTTGTGTTTACGATGGATCGGAAGACCACCGGCCGCTGATCTGCTGTTGACGGTCATTAACTCATAATTTATACCATCAACTATTATATAAAAAGCCATGAAAAACATTATAATGCATAGATATAGGGTTTATTCTAACAAATTCCACAAGTTTTGGTGATTTACCATTTTGGGGAGGACAATAATGAAAACTACTATAAATGGGCTCAAAACCATGCAAGATATATATGAAAACACTACCCAAATTGAGCCCAAGTGGAGAAGGCCCAGTTATCCTACAAATTCAGGCCCAGAATAGAAGGAAAACAAGTCCAAACCAAATCCAAATGATGTCAACTTCAGAAATCCCTATCATGGGCTAAGTCAACATCACCACAAGAGGCCACCAGACGAAATTGGGCCAAAACAGGGCCAGCCATGGTGCGGCCGCACCCCCACTGAGGCGGTTCGGGCCCATCTTCGCTGAGGCGGTACATTAAATGCTGGAGAAGGCGGTTGTGTTGGTAGTCTAGGTGCATTGTACCCAGAAGGTCGGTTTGGCCCCTCTCCACATTTGAACATAAATCCATCAAGCAACCACCTAGAGGGTAAGAGTGCTCAAGAGCTCCACTTCATAGGGGCCTAGGCCCTAGGCCTAGGCCCTAGCTAGCCTAGCTAGTTGTAGTGTAGGGAGTGAGAGAGGGAAAGTAGAGGAGGTTCAGGCGTGTTTGCCATCTCTTGTCTCGGATCCGGTGCTTCCGGGTTGAGGAGGCGGAGTGCGGACGTGTTGGCTCCCCCCGACGTGTACCTCTGCGGCCATGTACTACTTGGAGTATAAGGTCCGTGTTCGACTACGGTGGTGAGTCTCTATTCGTGTTATCTTGTGCATTACATTCTTGCGGGTTCGTTGTCTGTTACTTGCCTTAGTAACGGATGTTCTAGTAGAGGACTCCTGATAAAGACGGATATTCCTGGCCGACGCTAAAATAGTAATCGATAACGTAGACGTGGTGTCTAAGTTATAGGTTACCCTCGTTTGCCTCACACTCCACGGGTGAGGGGTAGGTGTTAGGTGGTGACAGCCCTAACATCCTTTGTATTCCCCCACGTTCGGGTGTGGCGTAGAGCCAAATGCCATCATCACTTAGCAGACTAGGTGCTATCCGGTGCCCGAAGCAAGAGTGCAGTATGCAAGGTTACCTCCGAATAGAGATCCTAAATCGTAGAAGAACCTCACTACTCCTTTCCAACTCTACCCTTGTGTGGTCCTTGGACGAGCTAGTTAGAAGAAATACCACCGTTCCTCGTGGAAATACGATACCCTGAATACTTCCGGGTGAAGTGCTACGACGGTAATTCCGTGCGCTTGCGGATTTGGTCGCTTACGCTAAGAAATACCAACAAGCATTTTAAGGCGCCGTTATGGGGGAACGGTTGCTTTGTATTTTCTTCGAACCTAGTTCGTCCTAAATCTGTATCTTTTACTTTTTCCAAAAAATATAAAAAAATATTTTCCACCCATATTCGATTTACCATGAATTCCACTCCTACTCAAAACCTTTCTTTTTCTACGGGGGAGTTCACTAAGCCAGCATTTTCTCAAAAAAAACCAAAACACTCATCTGGCTATGAACTCCATCCTAGCTTGATAGCCATAGTTCGGGCACAACCCTTCTCGGGGCATGAAAATGAAAACCCGAGCTTTACTTGCGAGATTTTGAGGAAAATTCTAAAGTGGAAATTGTTTTCATTCTCTCTCATGGGGGAGGTGGAGCAATGGTACACTCTTGCCATAGGATGAACGAATAGGGAATAGGAAGGACTTAAAAGACAATTTTTGTCTTGCATTCTTCCCTATGTCTCATTTCGTCTCTCTACCAAGGGCAGTCCTCGATTTCAAGCAAGTCGAGAAGGAGTCCATAGGTACAACTTGGGCCAGATTTTTTTTTAGTGTCAATATACTCTAGCCCAGACTTGTCTTTACCCGATGTTGTGTTGTTTCAACTCTTTTATTCGGGTCTTGACATAGAAGTCACCATATGCCTTGGCATGACCACCGGAGGGTCGGTTACACAAAAAACTACGGCGGAATAAAAGAAAATCCTTGTCTGGCATCTCTTTTCCACCATAGAAACTAGATCCCTCCAGAAAAGAGTCATGCCAAGTTTTGAGGAGCCTTCTTTTGTCCACAACCAACCCCGTTACATACAAAGGGCCCTCATCCGAACCAGGAACCCCGAAGGAAGGAGTAATTCATCCTTCGGAGTTCCCCATCCAATTCGAGGGTTATGGCAATACCTCATGGTATTTTGAGCACGATGAAGTTTCCCCTAATGTAGAACCTCAAAAGAATGGTCAATGGAAGTGAAATGCTCTTCCAAAGCAATTCGGATTCTTTCACCTTTCATGACCATGGCTTGTTCATTATGGGAAACTATCATAAAAAAGCCCTTTACCACCCCACAGTCGGGACTAATATCATGTTAGAATTCCTAGTGAAATACTATTTGAGTGACATGTCGCTAGTCCCGACTGATAAACTCTTCAAAAGTCCGTTTGGACTCATTTTCGAGTATTGTGGGATGGCTAGGGCCGTGCCAATCATGATAGACAAAACCGAGGTTCGCTTAGATTCCTACACCTATGCCATCCTCAAATTTGAATTCTCATAGGCTGCCCTTTGGAAACACTTTTTCAAGAAAAAACCATCCCATATGAGCCTTAGTGAGAAGTTGGGACAGATTGCTTCCGCCACTCCTAAACCTTGCCTAGAAATCTCGACGGCGAAGCATGATCCCAACCATGACTTGTTCGAGGAGGTGAAATTCATATCTACATTCGTTTCACCCGAGCTTTGCTTTTATCCTTGTGAAACTAAACCCTCACTCGAACCCAATCTATGTCCCTCCGGCCATCCAAGCGTTGTTCTCGATAGTCATGACTTCTCACTTGGGAAAGAAAACGCTTGTGCCATGGACATCTCACTTAGTACCATGTGCTTCTACAAGGATCCAAACCACCTCTTGATCCTTGTTTTTAAACTTTTTAAGAGAGTGGTCATGGATGACTCTGTTTATCATATGCACTACATATGTTGTATATGCACTGTGGTACTAACCTTGCAGCTAGAATGATAATGCTAAACACTTGGTGGTGAAGATGGGAACTATACCACCATTGAGAGCTGCAAGATGAAGTTCCCACGGTCAAGCTTATGACCATAAACAAAGCACTGCCGGGAGTTACCCCGGATTATCATAAAAAATAAAAAATAATAATTATATTACTATTAAAAAATTATTATAACACAAACTTTCTTCTCAATAAAAAAAAAAAAAGGGAGAGAAGTAGAAAAAAAGAGGTGCTTCCCTTTGCTATTTGTCACCAAGGCCCATGGCCTATACACACTACTTGTGTGTGTACCCTAAGCCTTGTTGATAACCTGAGTAGAACCGTGTGCAATCAAGCCACCGTGCAGCAGGATCAGAAGCTTCATCTACATATACTGCCGGTAAGTATGCTCAAGTATGCAAAGGTAATAAATGATCATCAAATGCAAAGGTAATAAATGATCATCAACTTCTTTACTCATATTTATCTTTAAGAGAATACTAGTTCATGCTTCTGTTGTTTATGAGATAAACTCTAGTTTGGATATTTTCACATGTGCACATGTGATACACCTATAGGCATTTTAAATTAAGCATGGTGCTTAGGTTAAAATGACCTTTTTTAATCAAAATTTGACATGGTGTTGAATCTTGGTTAATGAACTTGGAGCTATTTTCATAAATAATAGAAGTAATCTTTTATGGAGATAAACTAAGGCTATAAATACTTTACAAATTTCAATTTAGCCTTGTTTGAGTAAAAAAAAATGGTTAGGTGTACAAAAAAAAATTAAAATTTTCTCTTCTCCTAGTTCACCATCCATGCTCTTGTCTTGCCTTGAATAATTTTGATGTGTTGGTGAATAATAAAGTTTTAAAAGTAAATAAAAAAGAGTTTAAAAAATATAATAAAATAAAATTTTATGGCAAAATGTTTTTGATCCATGCTACTTGAGTTTTTTTTCTTATAGCATGGATGTGATCACACTTTATTTTGCCATGAGAAAAAAAAAATATATAATTATAATAATAAAATAAAATAAAATAAAATAGATATGATAATAATAATAATAAAATAAAGATTTATTATGATAATAAAAGCTAGGCTCCAGTGTTAAAGTTGGTAGAGCTATTTTTTGCTTTTTGTTTTTGTTTCTTTGATAAATAAAAATAGGTACAAGAATAAGTGTGGGGAGATCTCTCGAGCTTAACACACACATTCGAGATCCTCCCCCCTCAACATGTTGTACAACACCATACGACCCGACATGAAGGAGGACAAGGCAGATAACTCAAAGAGAAGGCTGGTTGAACTTCTAGTTCATGCCAAGCCATCTCTACTTCAGTTCTCCTCTACAAACGATGGTTTGTGCAACATCTCCCTCATCTCTCTCCAATCTTGAGTTTAAATAAACATAAATCCTAATCATAAAACTTAGACTCAATGAACCAAATGCCTCCATGCAATTTAAAAAAAAAACCACCCTTCTTTTTACATTCTCAAAAAAGTGACATGATCATAATATTTCTGAGATAGAAGCTTGCATGAAGTTTGTTCCATTTACATGTTATTATACTTGTGGGAAAACATTTTGATAGGACAATCATGTTAACTAAGTTGTTGAGGGGTGTGATATGGTTCTGACTTAGAAATCCTGCCATTTCTATTCAAAGTACTTCGAGAATTTGTTTAAAACAAAATATTACAAAACCATTGTTTCACATACTTCTCATTTGGTAAAGAAATTCCTACCAAGGCCAAATATGACATGCATCCTGCAAAGTTTTGAACCTGCTACATATCTTTGCTTGTTATTGCATTGAGTGTGGTCAAGTCTTGTGACCCGTGTCGAGAGATTTATCATGCCCTCACGATCAAGATCACACACACGCCACATATGTGTGCTGCTCCTATATTAGGAGTACGCAAAAACATGTCTTCCATATAGACCCACCAAAAATGTTCTACCCTTACACTGAGAGTAGACCCAAAAACATGTTCATTAGGAAAATACTCCGTGTTATAATAGGTAATGATCTTTCTCCACAATTATATTTTAGTAAAAGAGACATGGGCTATGCAGAAAAAATGTAAAAAAATATGGACACATGAAGGTCCAAAGTATGAAAAAATGATGAGCACATGAAGGCTCATGTATTCAAAAAAAAAAGAGAAGATAGCCATGTCTCAAAAAATAATAAATAATAGAGAGAGAGAGAGATCATATCTACAAAAGGAGTATAGTGTTTACCATATCATCTTCCACACACATGCACATCTTGATCTAAGAGTATGACACTTCTCTCCGTGGATCCTTGTTTTGACTTTACAATATATGCAATGCAAGTATGCTATCTTGATAATCCCTACCCAAAGCTCCACATAAACCTTTTAGAGGTAGGAGGAACAAAAAAAAGGGGCAAAGACTTTGCTATCCCTAGGTAAGGAATCATACACACTTGAGTGATTTGAGAGTACCTCTTGAGGAGTATAAAGTGATCTATGCTTTATTGTTAAAATTTTCAAAAACTCCAAGTTACTAAGATATGAATTTAGGAAGATAACTTTGTTTCAAGAACTATTCTACTTTTCAACAACCTACGAAAACATGTTAGCCAGTGCCACATATCCCACCTGTGTAAGAAATGTGATGGAGTAATTTTCATGTAACTTGTATATCTTAGGATTTTATGCTCATGATTACTTCTACCTTTAAAGCCTTGCTCGAGGACGAGCAAGAGGCAAGTGTGGGGGAGTTTGTTGACGGTCATTAACTCATAATTTATACCGTCAACTATTATATAAAAAGCCATGAAAAACATTATAATGCGTAGATATAGGGTTTATTCTAACAAATTCCACAAGTTTTGGTGATTTACCATTTGCAGGAGGACAATAATGAAAACTACTATAAATGGGCTCAAAACCATGCAAGATATATATGAAAACACTACCCAAATTGAGCCCAAGTGGAGAAGGCCCAGTTATCCTACAAATTCAGGCCCAGAATAGAAGGAAAACAAGTCCAAACCTAATCCAAATGATGTCAACTTCAGAAATCCCTGTCATGGGCCAAGTCAACATCACCACAAGAGGCCACCAGATGAAATTGGGCCGAAACGGGGCCAGCCATGGTGCGGCCGTACCATGGTGCGCCCGCACCCCCACTGAGGCGGTTCGGGCCCATCTTTGCTGAGGCGGTACATTAAATGCTGGAGAAGGCGGTTGTGCTGGTAGTCTAGGTGCATTGTACCTAGAAGGTCAGTTTGGCCCCTCTCCACCTATAAAAGGAGGCCTCCTCCCCCTCATTTGAACATCAATCCATCAAGCAACCACCTAGAGGGTAAGAGTGCTCAAGAGCTCCACTTCATAGGGGCCTAGGCCCTAGCTAGCCTAGCTAGTTGTAGTGTAGGTAGTGAGAGAGGGAAAGTAGAGGAGGTTCAGGCGTGTCTGCCATCTCTTGTCTCGGATCCGGTGCTTCTGGGTTGATGAGGCAGAGTGCCGGACGTGTCGGCTCCCCCTCGACGTGTACCTCTGCGGCCATGTACTGCTTGGAGTATAAGGTCCGTGTTCGACTACGGTGGTGAGTCTCTATTCGTGTTATCTTGTGCATTACATTCTTGCGGGTTCGTTGTCTGTTACTTGCCTTAGTAATGGATGTTCTAGTAGAGGACTCCTGATAAAGACGGATGTTCCTGGCCGACGCTAGAATAGTAATCGATAACGTAGACGTGGTGTCTAAGTTATAGGTTATCCTCGTTTGCCTCACACTCCACAGGTGAGGGGTAGGTGTTAGGTGGTGACAGCCCTAACATCCTTTGTATTCCCCCACGTTCGGGTGTGGCGTAGAGCCAAATGCCATCATCACTTAGCAGACTAGGTGCTATCTGGTGCCCGAAGCAAGAGCGCAGTATGCAAGGTTACCTCCGAATAGAGATCCTAAATCGTAGAAGAACCTCACTACTCCTTTCCAACTCTACCCTTGTGTGGTCCTTAGATGAGCTAGTTAGAAGAAATACCACCGTTCCTCGTGGAAATACGATACCCTGAATACTTCCGGGTGAAGTGCTATGACGGTAATTCCGTGCGCTTGCGGATTTGGCTGCTTACGCTAAGAAATACCAACATCTGCCAGTAAGATAGGTGGTAATTTAAACTCCTACACCATAGCCGAACGTGGGGGGATTACAAGGGACGGACAGGACTGTCACCACCTACTGCCTACCCCCTCATCCGTGGACTATGAAGTGTAATCACCAGCTCCCCTATACCCGAGCACCATGCTCACATATAGAACAGCTACCTAAGCCCCCCGGGTCTCTCACCCTACGGATGAACAAGTAAAGAACTTGGATGTTGTGCGATGAACCACCATCCCTCCCACAACTCTATTCTTAATCATCTAAGTGTATGAATGGTTAAGAACAGAGTTCTATATGCTAAGAATACGATATGAACACTATGAACTAGCAAGCATACATGATCAAGGCATATGAACTAGAAGTTCTATGTTCTATGATCCTATCACATAAACTATTATCTAGTCTACACAATATGATCATAGTATAAGAACTATACTCTAATTTTAGAACATTGCTATATTGATAAAAAGAGAAGAAGAGCATAATGGAAAGAATAGTATTCATACCAAGAGTAGCCAAGATGTCTTCTCCTCTTACAAGTTGAGCCTTGCTCCTCTACTACTACTAAGGATAAAGAGAAAAGTGGAGAGGTACACTTGAGAGTACAAATGAGAGGTGTAGTGTGTGTTGTATGAAATGAGGGAGTGCCCCCTCTCTTATATACTAGTCTAATGGTCGGTTCTAGGGGCAGGTGAAGTAAATGCCGGGCCAAACCGACCTCAGCACCGCCTTTACGAACTGTCTGCAGAAGATGGCCTGGGCCAGCCCTTCTAGGGGTGCGCCCGCACCCTGGTGCGGCCACACTAGGGGTGGGCCCCCTCGGCCCCAGCTTTGGCCCATGGCCCTCTTGCTGCTCCTGGACCCTTCTCTCGTGGGTTGTTGGTCCAGTTGACTTCTTGGACTTTGGGCTTTGTTATTTTGTTGGAATACGCCTTGCCAGAAAGCGTATTCTTGTGACCTTTTCCTCTTTTCCTTGTATGTTTCCTGTAAAACCATGATGCTCCAACACAAGTGGAAATAGGTCAATAGTAAAGGTATATGTGAATATATCTATGATAATTCCCCCTTTTTGGATAATAATTGGTGGTTAAAGTATGTCGGTAATTACCGCCAACAGCCAATTAATTTCTTGTCAACTTCTTTAGGACAGTTTCAAGCTCTGATAAGGGTCTCTGTTCCTCTAGGCCATCCAGCAAAATTAGAACCCAGTTGCAATTGTGAATGAGTTTTCCAAGATTGGAGAAGTTGTTGCTCTAAGTTTTCAATCCTTGTCTCACTGTTTCAATCTCTAAGAGACATTTTTTTAGCTGGGTTTGCATAAAAAAGGGGAATTATTCCAATGTAGATCGACAATGTTCATGAAATCCTCATGTTCGGCCCAATGATTTTCAAATCTGAAGACTGCAGCTCTTGGGATCTTAGTTCCAATGCTAATGACAAAGGGTGTGTGATCAGAAATGGGTCTAGACAGAACTTGAATGCTTGTAGCAGGATAACTTAGCCCCCAATGAGAAGAAGTAAGGACCCAATCAAGTTTCACCAGCAAGGGATTAGTCTGCATGTTGCTCCATGTGTATCTCAGTCCAGTGAAGGGGATATTTGCAAGATCGAGATCAAGGATAAGATCATTAAACATTTGCAATTCATTTGGATTACCTCCCTGTCTATTTCTGTCCTCCTGGGATCTATACAAGTTAAAGTCCTCAACTAGGATCCAGTCATTGTAGGTACTCCTGTCCAAATTTAAAAGCCATGTGACAAAGGCAAGCTTTTGATCAGAAGAGGAGGGGCCATATATGTTAGACACATAAAAGGATTGATTGTTGAGAGTACAGCTAAAGTTAATGGTAACAGCATAACTGTTAGCATGAACAAGAGTAGCGTCAAAATAGCTTTTGTTCCAGATAGTAATAAGGCCCCCTGATGCTCCAACTGATGGAGAGAAGAAAAATTTATCCAACTGTCTTGGGCAGAATTTTTTCAAGTAGAAGGGATCAAAATGTTCCCTTTTAGTTTCCTGAAGACAAACAATATGACAGGCACTCTCAACAATCTTAGCTCTAATGGCATCCCCCTTTTCCTGAGAATTAATACCCCTTACATTCCACACCAAGATATTTATATTTCTGTTGTTATCCATTGGGAAACTTGCATGAGCATAAAAATGGGAGGTTGACATGCCAGGTGGCAACACAGGGAATAGACATCCAGCGCACAAAACACAGAGTAAAGCAGCATAACGATGCAAATAGATTGAACATTGTTCACAGGTAGCCAAAGAGTTTTAATCCCTAGACCAACAGCTATACATTTATTCAACCTGCATGAAGGCGAGGTGATCAGAGGGGCACTAGGGAGATCTCCAAAAGGAAGAGGCACTTCCAACAGAACCAGTGCCTCGAGGGTGACATTAATTGTCACTAACATTGCTATCCATCTTCAGGAGGGCATCAGACACATCCCTAGGATGAATCTACAGGAAGCCAGTAGCTATTCCTTCCACAATTTCCTTGTTGAGGTGTGGGGCAGGTTCATGACTCTGAGGGGCTGGGGTCACAGCTAGGGGCTTTGGGTTCAGCACATCAACTGCAGATTTCTTCTTAAAGCCTTCAAACTTGAGCTCCTGTCTCTTGCTGCGTCGGAGAAATGCTACTGGGAGCGGTTCCTTCAACTGCTTGCGCCTCTTCTTGCTGGAGGGGAAGTTAGTTGGGCGTAGGATCTCCACTACATCCTCATCCTCCTCAATGATCTCCACCATGGCATCCTTAGATTCAGGGTCATCCATCTGGGGGTATAAAATGCATATGAGATGAGCCAGGTCTTTGGAGTTAGAGAAATAAGTGGGAACCTCCAGTCCCAGATCAACATCACAAAGAGTTAAGAAGATAAAGGACTTATGAATTATCTGCATGGTGAGAAAAAGGGATACCTAGTGAAGAGTTTACGCTGCACATATGGAGAGGGCTTGAGCTTGTCAGCAGAGGAGGTGTTTCCAGCAGCGAGCTTGGGATTCAGAATCGGGGTTGGCATGACAGGCAGATCAGACACAGTCCTGCTGGTATCAGAATCAGACCAAGTGATGATGAGGTTGCCATCCTTGAGAGTGCGAGGGCGAGCTAGGAAGTCATGCAGAGGCTGAACTGGCTCATTGGTCTGAACATCTAGACTGGTATCAGCAACAACTGGATCAACAACTGGATCAACTAGTACCTCTTCAACTTGAGCAAGGATAGTCCCATCCACAGGCAGAGTAGTAGCATCCACAGCGCAGCATCATCCTCACCATCATCCTCACCATTATCACCATTGCCATCAACATGACCAGCAGCACCCTGACCATCAATGTTCATATCCCCCAGCCCACCTACATTGGAGTCTCCAGGAGTGACATCAGATCCAGCAGGTGGGGTTGGGCCAGTCCAACGAGGTGGCTGAAATGGCATGGGATGGAGAGGCCCGGTGGTAACAAACCCTTCCTCATCAGGTAGCTTAATAATATTCTTCCTCTTAAGGGTGAAGACAGGAACAGTCCAAGATTTTCCTTTGGTAGGGATTCCAGCATTAACTTTGACTGATGAAGGAATCTTGCGGTCATCATTCAGGTAAATCTTCATAACAATTCTAGCCAGACTGAGGCACTCATGCCAGTGAACCATGATACCGAAACCAGAGACCGACTTAGCAATGACACTGTCACAATGCAGATCCTCAGGAAAACCTAACATCATGACCCAAGCCTCCCTATCCAGATCAAAGCTCCTGCTATTTTCAGCTTCATCACGTTTAATCACTATCATCTTGTACGACCCAAAATCAAAGATCGGTCCAAGAAAACGCTCTCTGTCTAAAGCCGAGCAGAAACAAACATACGCATCTCCCAAAGGGCACTGCTCAATCTCAAGCACACGAGTCTGATGGACATCCATGAAAAACTTACGGAGCTCAATGGCGAGGAGTCCGAAATCATCCTTGTGGACCGCTGGTTGGAGCTTCACAATCGCCAGGTCTTCATTGTGCAAGGTGTAGCAACCGGAGACAAACACCTCATGTCGGAGCAAAGGCTGCGCTGGCGGCACCTCAAGCTCCCAACCAGGTGGAACATGGGGGCAGGGGTCGACGGCGAAGTTCGCCATGGTTGGGGTTTTTTGTGGAGGGAGCTGGTCAGTGGAGGGAACAGTAGCGGGGCAGTAATGATCTCTCGGCTCCTCCGCCGAGGCTAAAATAGATGAATCCAGGGGCACTGCTTCACCTTCCATAACTGTAGGCTGACAATCAAGCAAAGATTGGGCCGGAGGAATAGGAGCACAATCAGAGGAGGGGAAATTGGGTCTTTCCAAAAAACTGCCATCATACCAAAAATGTCCCAAGTGGGAGACAGAATAGTCGGCCTTCAAGCAGCTGAAGCATTTGGTAATGGATAGATCACCTAATTGGGCCTTTTTGTACTGACCAGGCCCATGAAAAGAGATGCAGAGCGGAGACCTAGCGGAATTTTAATTCACAGCAGAGATGGGGGCTGAATGCGCGGGGAATCCTCCGTGATGCCCGCCACTCTAGCAGGTGAAAGCCCTAGTTTGGTTTTGGCTAATTGATGAAACCTTGGACTAATCCTAATTGCTAAGTGTGTAGCTCATGAAAAGGATGGTCCAATGCATGATGAGGTGGAGAAGATGATCAAGGTGATGGTGGCTATGTGCTCCACAAGATCAAGTGCTCTACATTGCCGGAAATGATGAAAGCGGGATGGAAAGCTAGAGGCAAAGGTATATGCTAGGGCACTTCCATTTCGCCAGCCGTAGGTGTGTAGAGAAGTTGACGGCTGGGTTTAGGATTGATAACCGTACTATTAAGAGGAGTGATCATGTGTCAAAAACGGTTATCCAAGTGCCACTAGGTGTTTGACTTCATGAATTGCATTAGAACCTAGTGTGCTAACTCAACTCTTGCAAAATTCATTTGGAAAATGCTAACACACATGCACAAGTGGTGATACACTTTGGTGTTTGCACATGAGAGTAAGAGTTGATGGGGTTTGGGTGAAAACCCCTCCCACCGAGCTTGCGAGGCGGGACTCGGCAATTTTCGAAGTCAAAGGACCTCGTCCAGGGGCATCGGACGCTCGGACCTGAGGCGTCGGACGCGTCCGGTGACCCTGCGAAGACTTAGCGTTTCTGGCGATGCATAGAAGTGTGCATCGGCGCGTCCGACGGTAAAACATCGGCGCGTCCGACGCAAAGCTATTCCTGTCAGAACGCTTGCCCGTAGTTCATCTGACGCTGGGGCGTCCGATGCCACCCCATCGGATGCGTCCGATGGGTGTGTGCCGGTTTTAGGAGGTCTCTGAGTTGAGTCAGATGGCTCCCCACTGGCGTCCGGTGAATTCGTTTGACGCGCGCTCTATTCACATTTGTTTTGCGTTCATCGGATGCGTCCGGTGAGTTCACCAGAGCGTCCGACGCTCCTTCGAAAGCTCGGGTAACGGTCACATTTGAATCTAGACACGTGGCGACGATCCACGGGTTGGTGACAAGCATCGGACACGTCCGATGCTTGGCATCTGAGCATCCGATGACCCCGAGTCAGCCCCACCTAGTGCATAACGGTTGGTTTGTTTGAGTGGTGGGTATATAAGCTTGTTGGCCGGCTTAGGGAGCAACTCTTGCACATTTTGATCATTCTTGAGCACCCTAGAGCTGAGCCAACCTCCTCCCTCTCATCTTGCTTGATTGCTTGCATCCAAAGAGAGATTGGAAGAGATTCTAGTGCATTGCTTGTGAGTTCTTGCATCTAGTGGCACTAGTGATCATTCTCACTGTGGGATTGCTTATTCTCTTGGTGGTTGCCACCACCTAGACGGTTGGAGCAGCGGAGAAGAGGTGTGAGCAAACCGGTGATTGTTCTTGGTCTCACCTCGTTGGATTGTGAGGGGTTCTTGACCTTTCCCCACGGAGATTGCAAAAGGTACTCTAATGAAATACGAGTGTCATTCAACTCCTAACCATTGGTAGGTTCTTGTGGCGCCTTGTGAGGCTCGGTGTGTGATACCGATTAGCCACCGAACCACGTGGTCAAGGGGGACACAACAAGGACGTAGCATGTTGGCAAGCACGTGAACCTCAGGGATAAATTAGAGTCTCCCTCATTCTTGTGGATTGATCCTTCGAGATCATATTGGTATTCTTGTTGATTGGCTCTTTATATTGCTATTGATCAAATCAACAAGACGGTGATTGGCTTCATCCATAAGGCTCGGTTTGCATACCTTGATCACCCCTTTACTTTATGCAAGTAGTATATTAGATTGTGTAGAGTAATTCTATTGCTAAGGACATTACTCTTAGTGTGCTCTAGTATACTAGGTTACTAGTTTGTTGGTTAGGAGGCTTGCAAACCTCCTCTCTTATAGGCTAGCGCAAAATTCGCTCGAGCGCCATCTTTGTCACTAACCGGTTCATCTAGTGCTTTTGTAGAAATTTTAATTAGGCTATTCACCCTCCTCTAGCCAATTGGACCTTTTAGCAGGGCTGTTTTCAGAGAAAGAAGGGGAAACTGAAAGATTTTGAACTAGAATTTTTTGAACCCAACGGCCAGTAGTTGTCTTCTTCTTCCTTAGTTCCGGTTGGTCGGAAGGGCGAGGAGGTGAGACATCTTCCGGGGCAAAATTCAGTGTGTAATTGGTAGGATACTAGAGCCGTTTGAAGACTGAGAGCTTGGAAGGGGGCTTGTGGGGGAAGTAAGAACAGCTTCCACATATCCCCGAGTATTGGGGGCAAAGCTTTACCTTTGGGACCAACGAAGGTCCATTCAGAATCAGATTCAGCGCACCAAGCACGATAATCCCTAATCCAGTTAGGACCACCATTGCCCCAGAGAAAGAAGAAGATCGAAAAGCATTTGCAAGAGAAACTTTTGAGCTTGTAAATCAAAAGCCCAACATTCTTGTTGGTCACTGAGAAACTGAACATCCAACCAGAAAGATGTGAGACCAGAAACTCAGAGGCAATCCCACCAATGCAGGATTGGAGGATTAAACCCACAGAGTCCACATTGAGTTTGACCGCAGAACGACCAAAAGATGCAACCAGAACAAAGGAGGGGATGGGATCAGAAGAATTGACCGAGCAGTGGAAGCGCGACGAGACCATTTTCTCAATCTCCAAGCCATAGTGGAAGTCGAGATCAGAGAGACCCACCATGGCGATCTCAGGCGGAAATGACACCAGAATTGTGCAGGAGCACAGAGGCGAGTGTCAGTAGCTCGGCAGGCGGCGCAACCGTCGGACAGGGAAGCCAGAATCCATGGGTCACCGGGCGACGAGGGGGGGAGGAGGGGCGGAGGAGGCCGTGGCCAGGATGACCGGCGACCGGGGCTAGGTGGGACGCCGGGGCCGGAGTGGCCACCGGCGGTAGGAGAGGCGATGCAGGAGGTGTCCGAATGACTAGCTTATCCTATAAAATATTTGATGTGACATATCAAAATATTTCGCCCTCATATAAAACATCTGTCAAGTTTTAGATTTTTTTTTGACTAAAATAGGAGGGAAAATTCTCTACTGTGCTTTTATTAAAACTGACAGAAGTGTCCAAAGTCAAGTTTTGGATGTCATCAGTGCGTGTATCTACTAGAATTGTTGTTTTCAATTGGGGAGGAAGATTTGGATCCTCATGTAAGGTGGCGTGTCCCACTCACGTACGAGACATTCAAGTCCACATGTTTGTTCCACCGTTCCGCGAAGGGTGGCCGTCACATCCTTATATATCTTTTAAATGCGTCGTGGAATTCCACGGCGTGTAGCGCAGTGCTTTCACCATCAGGATAATCACATCCGAATTGACCTGTATTGGCAGTAAAGAAATAGCTCCGTAGAAAATCTTGTGCTTTGAATGATTGAGCATCAGCCACGTTAGCATCATCAGGAACATTACAACTGCTGCCGAGAAAGCCCAATATGGTGAAAGCAGGGCCGCCCCCCTGCATGGACCTTATCTCGAGGAAAAGCTGGTTCAAGATTCATTTAAACACATGCACATTGGCCTAACACACAATAGGACTGGCCGGTTCAACATCTAATTGCTTCAACAGTCAACAAGACTCATCTTGGAGTGAGCTCCGTGATGGAAGCTTCGTTACATGATGACATCAACACTGAGCTATCTGTGCACCCTGAACCCCCTTGGCGTTCCGGCAAATACGCATCTGAGCTGTCGTCAGTGGCACTAACCTCCTGGATGCACAAGGCTGGCCTGGAAAGAGAAGGGAGCCGCACCGTGCTGCTGCTAAGCATCACGTTTACCCACGACATCATCGGCCTGCTAGCAGGGTTTCTTTGAACACACAGAAGCCCGATGTGAAGGCACTTCAGGATCTGCTCGATGGGAGGATGATGGCCGTCCAGTGATGGATCGATCAACCCAATGACATTTCCCCTGGCCCAGTGCTCCCACACCTGCACCACGCATATTCAGTATTATGATAAGAATTTAGCAGCGACAAAAGTTCAAGAGATAGCACCGTGATGCACAATCACTCACAAGATTTAAGAGGTCAACATCGTGCTCGCTGTTGTATAAGCCACTGTTTCTTCTACCAGTAACAATCTCTAGAACCAAAACACCGAAGCTAAAGACGTCCGACTTGATTGAATACAGACCACGCATTGCGTATTCGGGTGCCATATAACCACTGTAACATAAGGATATATACTTCAATTCAAAGCATGATGGTCTATATCTTTACAAATATTTTTGTAACGAGCAACACTAGCTGATGGAACGGTATACTTACTATGTTCCAGCGACACGACGAGTGACATATTTTGATTGATCTCCATCAAAAATCTTTGCTAAGCCAAAGTCAGAGATTTTAGGTACATAATCCCAGTCTAATAGGATGTTACTCACTTTCAGGTCCCGGTGAACTATCTTCCACTGATAATATTATATCTTTTTGCCCAATCTAGCTCTTTGTTTCTCTCACAATCTAGCATTCAAATAAGAATTAACATTGTTCCAGCTAATTATATTCAAGCTTTCCATAAAAAGTTTAAAACCCATGGGAGAAAAGAGATTTACCAAAAAGAATGGTATCAAGGCTTCTATTTGGCATATATTCATAAACAAGTATTTTCTCATGTTCTTGCAAACATACACCGATAAGCCTCACAAGGTTCTTGTGGTGAAGCTTAGCAACCAGAACTAGCTCGCTTTTCAGCTCTCCAATTCCTTGTCTAGAACTGTGGCAAAGCCTTTTAACTGCAATTTCTTGACCATCAGGTAGGACTCCCTGCCCAAGTATAAAGATATTTAACCATACAAAACTGGTGACGACCAAAGCATATGCATTTATAGGGAAGTTATACACGGAAAGATATATAGGCTGTGTGCTTTTGCAGAGGCCGGAAGTGGGTTTACAAATATTGTATCAACTCGATGGAATGATTGTGAATTAATAAAATCCTTCCTTTTTGAAAAAATATTTGTTGCATTGTACCTTATAAACCATACCGAAGCCTCCTTTTCCCAGCAATTTTGTTTCATCAAAGTCATCTGTAGCAACTCGCAATGTTGACAGATCGAGAAGGAGCATATCGTCTCCTCCTTGAATATCGTCTGCACTAGTTGAGCCTATATTGATTGGAAGACAAAAAGTACATAACAATGCAAAGTAAGACTATATGGTCTTTTAACGAAATGATGCATAAGAATGAATTCTGCTAAAGCTTGTCCATATATAGTATATGAGAGTAGATAGTCACCTCTGTCACTGCTGGCCTGCCTATTGATTTTATTAATTGACTGTTATTTCATTTTTTTTAAATGCCAAGAGGACTTACAAGCAGGTTGAAAAGATCGTGCTGCTAATCTTCTCCGCCTTCTCCAAAAGCATATGACGGTTATGGCCAGCATTGCAGCAATTGCAGGCATCAAAATTGCTAATACTTTACCAGCCTTATTCATCGATTTGTCTGCAAAATGAATGCCACTAATGTTGTATGAAACAAAATCGACCTCTAACATAATCTGAATGAAGCATGCATTTTCTTAAACATATGTAATTTGTGCATTAATTCCCTTCCTTCTAATAAAAAGACGAACTGTTGAGATATACATGTAATCAAACATTAGAGATTTCATTGGTGGCGGTGAGGGGGAAAAAAAACTTTGTTTACCTTGGCTTCTAGTGTCCGCCGGCGCAGACGCTGGCGCCGGCGGCGTCCCAACGAAGACCGGAAGCTGTAGGAGTGGGCGGCCGGAGAAGAAAGGATACACCTCATACCGGAAGCTACACCAGGTGCCAAACACTCCCCCGCCACTGACCCCACTGAAAAGCTTGGGCAGCTGGTTAACAATGGGGCCAAAACAGTTCTGGCAGAAGTCCACCGTCTTGTCCGGCGTGCACTGCGCCAGCGCGTAAATCCTGGGGTTCCTCCGATCGAAACCCTCCTCTCCCGTGGCGAACCTGCTGGATGAGTAGTTCTCGGCGGCGTAGCTGGCAGTGGTGTTCACGAGCAGGCGGACGGCTGCATCGAAGGCGTCCGTCGGCTTGCTGACCACCTGGGAGCCCACGAGGTAGTACGCGGTGATGAAGTTGTCGGTGTCCGGGAAGAAGTTGCGGTTGGAGAAGCGGAGCTGGCAGAGGTCGTAGAAGATCAAGACGTCCTTGAAGAGCGGGCACCCCTTCTGCGCGCCCTGGAAGGCGGTCGCCACGCAGCTCTCGCAGGAGGAGGCGTTGGCGTCGCCGCGGCACAGAGCGAGCGCGTAGACGATATCCGGGACGGAGCCGACGCTGTCCGTGGCGTAGAGGACCGGACTAGAAGAGACGTTCTTGGGGAGGGTGCCAGAGAGTCGATTGATGTTTCCTTGGTAGGTGCTGTTCTCCGTGTAGTTGCCACTGGGAGGGTAGGGGCCGCACAGTAGCCATGGCGGCGGTTGCTCTTGAGCAAAGGTGAACGGTGTGTGGAGGACGACGGCGAGGAGAAAGGTCAAGGCAACGCCGGCGATCTGGGGAGGAAAGCAGTGGGCCATGGGCGACCGCGTGGCCATGATTGTCTGAGAGAGCTGTGGGTTACGGCTCCGGGTGCGAGAGGCCTTTCCTCAACCAGATTTCCCACAAGCACCTGTATCCTTCGTTCCAACTTGAGACCTTTTTTCGAACTGCTGTCCAAGAGATTTTTGATCTTTTGGAGGTAGAATTTTGTGGACACCTTCAAAACATCCTAGAGAAGTGTGTCAGCAAAATTGAATTTTATTTCATCGAGTTTTGACTTTTATTCTTTGGTCTGGGTGCTAAAAGCATTCAGTGCAGTTAATCCACATTAGAACGCAGACTTCCGCATAGAACTTCCGCACCCTGCAAGCTAATAATCACCATCTGGGTGTTTCTGAGGCGTTTCCTTCATTTGCTCTTCCATTTGCTCGATTGTTTCAGCTTCCTAGCACTTTTGCTCGATTGTTTGAGATTCCTAGCACTTGATGATTTTGCTAGAATAGAGAAATTTTTGGGAAGGTTGGGACATAAGCTTCTTTTCTAAGAATTGTAACAATTATAAACGGCTCCCCATTCACACCTCTTTCTCGTCACTTGCTCAGTCCTTCATATATATATAAAGCCGGTTTTCATGTGATATTGTCCGTGCTCAAAGAATTTAGAATTGAAGGAAGGATACGATGAACAACCATTGCAGATTCATTATAGTGCCAATTTTATTGTTCCACCATTTTAATGCTATTAGCGTGTGAAAATACTTTTTTAACATAACCTGCTCATGCAATGCAACTTACATGAAACACTATTACCTGTGGGGTTGAAAATTTGTCTCAACAAAGATCCTTTCCAAGTTTCACAACAAAGATCCCTTCCAAGTTTCACATTGCTTCTTGAGAGTTTATGTACAGAATAGGAACAAATATGCTTATGTTAGTATTCGGGCAATAATCATGTTAGTGTAACATCAAAGCTGTGGAGACAGAGGTATAAATAGGGATTTTTTTTTGCCAGTCAAGAAGCAATAGAATGCATAATCAGATTTTGTATAGATACTACTAAGAGGGAAACTCTAAAGTTCAATAATTGGTTATCTAAGTGTCACAATATGTGAAAATACATTGCATATGCACTACACTTGGTGACTGTTGGTGGTTGTTACCGATGATCTTATACCGCCAACTATGCTCTAAAAGGGGATACTCAGCATATACTACACATATATACCTTTATTATTGACCTATTTCCACTTATATTAAAAAATTATTGTTTTATAGAAAACATATAAGAAAACAATAGAGAAGGTCACAAGAATACGATTTTTGGCAAAGCGTATTTCATAAAATAAGAAGAAGCCCAACTCAAAAGTCAAATCTAGACCAGCAACCAACGGGGGAGAAGCCCCATGCCCAGCAAACAAGCACTGAGCCCATCCCTGGTCGCACCGCTAGCTAGGCTAGCCCAGCCCATCTTCCTCTGGCGGTTTGCTAAGGCGGTGCTAAAGTCAGTTTGCCAAGCATTAATGCCCCCTGTCCCTAGAACCGACCTCAAGCTAGTATAAAGCAAGGGGGAGACCCTTCTCACAACAGACACCACACAACAACACCCCTACATTCCACTCTCTACTACAAGGTAATCTTTCACTTTTTCCTTTAGTTATTTGTAGCAGAGGAGCAAGGCTCTCTTGTAAGAGGAGAGGAACCTTGGTTTATTCTTGGTATGAATACATTCCTTACCATTATGTTCTTCCTCTCTTTTGATCAATATAGCAATGTTCTAGAATTAAAGTGTAGTTTATATGTTTCAATCTTGTTACATAGATTAGTTCATAGTTTTGGGGGTTTGATCTTAGCATATAGAGCTTCTAGTTCTTGTATGATGTTCTTGATATGTAGACTAGTTCATAGTTTTCATATCATGATCATAGCATGTAGAGCTCTGTTCTTAATCGTACATAAATTTAGATGATTAGGCATAGAGCTATGCTAGGGTGGTGGATCATCATATCTTAGAATAGACCCAAGTAGGTGGAAGATCTAGGGAGACTTGGGTAGCTTCTCTATATGCAAGCATAGTGCCTGAATATGGTGGAGTCGGTGGATGCATTTCATAGTCCACGGTAGTGGGTTGGGCGGGCAGGTGGTGATAGCCCTATACGTCTCTTGCACTGCCTCACATTCGGCTATGGTGTAGGAGTACGTAAATTGTCACATGAGGTTGCTAGCGGACCAGTACTTGGTGGCCTTCTGATCTCATGTATCACTTTATCTCTAACTCTTGTACTTGTATGACTAATTATATTCTTGGCATTAGTTGTATTAGGATCATTGTTCTTGTAGGATATTCTTTTATTCTTTATTCTTTTATTACCACCACCTTTCTTCACTTGAGAGTAGATGTACTTGTGTGTGCTCACTATCATGAAATCCATATATTGTTTACCCCTGTTATGAATATTGGTCTATTTCATACAAGTATAATATTCAAATACATGTTCCATACTAGAAGTCTTCACCAAGCCTTTCTTTGGGGAAAATATAAATGCGACACCTAGAAAAATCTCTAGTTGAAATGCTACAATGCTATCTCTGTACGCTTGCAGAACCCTTTCTATAACCTGCATTGAGTTATCATATGACGGTCCACAATATCGTAGCTAGTAATGGTCTTGGTACTAATACTAAGGAATGCCGAAAGAGCGCCGCATCGCATCTCTGAAGTATTGGTTGCCTAGGCTGTATTTTTAATGTTGTTAGAGTTGCAACTCTCATGATAGAGGTAGGATTAGTTGATTAGTCTTGGTATGTGTCGAGGGTCAAAACCACGGTCCCCTAAAGGCCCGGTTAAAACGGCTCTCAAAAATAAATTGCTAAGCTAAGATCAGCATACTTGCGGTCCGGCCCACGAGAGCCTAAGGCATAGTAGCACTCTTGGCCCAGCAACGACTGACTAGCAGCACGACCAAGGCCTCCCAGGGCCCACGGGACGAGGCCGCCACCCGGAGCTCGACCCTCTGGGGAACCTCCGATTCATCCGACCCTCGCCCGCTGAGGGGGGTCGGAGGTCGACCCCGTCCTGTGAACAAAAGTCAGGGTGCATCACGCAGAACCATTATACATACGGAGCGTACGATGGAATCTGTATGATTTCGTAGCAGGCACGGGGACGCACCGTCGCCGTCACCCCGCACCTGAACAGTGGAAAACGGGACCCTCAAGTAACCCACGGGTCTTGCGTTGCCCCATGCTTCTACCCTGGGATTTACGGCGCTGGCTTCCCTATACCATTCTGGTACAGGGAGCATCCCCGTGTACAAGTCTCCGCCGCGGGCGCCGGGTTTCGTACCTCCCCACGGGCGGTCGTCCTGACGGAATAAGGATCACGAGGAAGGCGACGACGCTCGTACCCACACCGTGGCCGACGTACCTAGGCGGCGACCATGCCAGCCACTTTCTGCAGGAGGGACCGGGCGCATCAGGAATCAACCCTGCCCACCTGGCCTCGCCGCAGCCTATGCTCCTACGACCGAAGCTTTGACCCACGGCGCCCGTCGTCAATAGCGCTACCCCGGCACCTTCAGGTATAGCCTTGTGTACCTGAAGGACTACGATGCCAAGAAGAGATCCTTCGGGGAGGAAAGATGACGACAGCTACAGTATCCGTGACACCTGTCAGAATCATCAAATCCTTACTCTTCAAGCTTCCCCGATCTACACACTGGCTTGCCCTCCCATGTGAGCCTCCCTTCGAACTATAAAAGGGAGGACACGGGCAACTAAGCATGTGTGCGACTTTCGCCCCATTCTTACTCCACATACGATACAAACTCACCTCGAACCTAGATTCTCTCAAAGACTTGGGAGGCTCTCCCCCTCTCGACCCCTCTTGTACTGCCCCATACAAGCTCCTTAGTAACACGACCCCGCTCGCACTGGACGTAGGGTGATTTGCCTGAACCAGTATACATTGCCGTGTCCACTTGGAAAACCATCCAGAGGATAAGTGTGCTCTCATTTTGATTACTCATTGGTGTTCATTCTTGGCACCGACAGTTGGCGCGTCAGGTAGGGGTGTAAGCGCACTTCTACGACTCCAACAAACTTACGGATGGCCATGCACCGCTTCGACCTCGCTCCAGGAACCCAAATCCGCTTTGGGAACCTGGACTTCATCCTCAGGGAGGACGGCGTGACTTGGATTGCTACTGAGTCGCCGACCGACCTCCCTGACCCCGACGACGTCGCCCTTACTCCCGCGGTGGAGCCTCAGGCGAACAGCACGAACCGTGGTCTCGCCCACGGTTCTATCGACAACCTTGTCACGGCCATGGACGACGTGAGTCTTCAGTCTCCTCCGTCGCCGCGCGATGCAGGACCCACTCGACCGTGGGCGCCGACTCCTGCGTCGCCAAGGACCGCTAACTGTGCATCGTTAGCACCGGAGCGGAACCACCATGCCCCGGACATACGTGAGCTGACAGAGCTGGACCGACGGCTCTTACCTCACCTGGGGCCGTATCCCTCCACCGACAAGATATTCGCGCTCTCATATTGGTAAGAAACCATTATGGTGAGCCTCACAGGGGGTGATCCCATCCCTCGGACGGTCCTCATACAGGAGGCGTCTACGTCGGCCCTGTTTGGGTACCACAACGCCGTGGCAACCATGGCGCACCTCATCATGAGGGGGATCGCGCCCACCCTCGAGGACGTCAAGCTCGTAGCTGCAGCTGGGCCTCTCGCTGAGCCCATCTTCATGCCGGACTCCGACGGCTACACCGGCACCGATGACGACGATGAAGGCGACTTCGACCCTTCTTGGGAATGTTTCATGGCGGAAACTCCTGAGGGTCAGGTTGACGATGTCGCGGGAGGAGAGGAGGGCTTGCTTAACCCAGCGCTCGAGCGAACGCCTTCACCACGACGATCACCAACCCCTCCTACCTCACGCTCCGACAACTCGGAGGAGCGACGAGAGCTGGCGCGCCACGCTGAGCTCGACGATGAGTGCCGCAAGGCTGACTGGGATCGAGAACACCTTAGGAGGGAGGACCCCTCGCCCTACCTCCGCGCCGGACGAGCACATGGCATGGCACGCGACGTCCACCGGTGGAATTTGGAGGGCGATAACGGTCCCCCCCGCTCTTCGCGCGCGCGAGCTGGGAATGTCGCGGCTGCGGCGGCCCTACTCCAACAACTCCCTCCACCGACGACCCCCGCTGAATGGTGAACTCAGCGGGAGATACGGCAGCTGCTAGATAAAGCGGCCGCCCTACAGGCCGAAAGCTCACGATCGCGATGCCTCGGCGCATCCCCGAGCCGCCACACGTTTTGTAACAACCCGGATTTTTCCGTAAACTAAAAATGCGAACTTTCAAAAAAATTTCCTGCAATCATGTGTAAGCATGTAGTTGCTAGGTCAAACGTCAGAAGATTTACCAAGAAACCGTTGCATTCATATAGAATTACTTTTAGGAGTTTATCCCGGATCTTATGTCGATTTCGCATTCAGTTTCATTTGGAATTTGGAGTGCACAATCCGAAGCAATTCCTCAAGAAACACCAAAAGGGAAAAATCCCTTTTCCCTTTTGATCGTAGCCCTCCCAAATTTCTTTGGAGTCTGTCCCAAAGCCCCTTGGCAATTATAAAGGACCAATCCCTAACTTACTCTCTTAGAATTCATCTAATCCCTTTTAGCATAATGGAAAATCTAGTTATCATAAATAGAAAATAGGGAAATCCTTTCCTAACCCTAACCAGCCCAGCCCCTCCTTCCTTTTCTTCCCGGCAGCCGGGCCCACTGCCCCTCCACTTTCCCTCGGCAAGACGCCCCAAGAGCGCCCAAGAGCAGCCCAAGAAGCACCCCGCATCCCGCAGGCCCACGCGCGCCCCTCGCACACGAAGCCCACACGCCCACCGGCCCGGCCCGCGCCCCTTTGGAACCCTAGGATGGGAGCACTTGCTCTGGGCGGCGTCGCCGCCGCCCACGAGCAGGCTCGCTTGCGCATACGACCGCCTCCACCGGCATGGAAGCCGATGGACGCCACGTGCCCTCGGGCACGCACACCGATGATCAACGCCGTCCATGCCCTCAAAACCCTAGCCATGTCGCGTATAAGAAGAGACGCGCCGCCATCGCCTCTTCTTTCCGAGCGCCGCCGCCATTTTCCTTCTCTGCTCCCTCGCTTTTCTTCTTCCCAAGCGCATGCTTGCGCCACACCCGGCCGGCAGCGGCGCACCACCGCCCGGCCAGCCATCACCACGCCGAAGAGCTCCAAGACCCGCGCCACGCCCGCGTCACGAGCCCGCCCGGCGCCGTCGCCCTTTCACCGTTCCATGGCGCGCCATCGGCGACACGCCCGCCACGCCGAATTTGGACAAGCTGCAGCGCGCCCGAGCCCTGCGCCGACGCCGTTCGCGGCTGCGGGAAGCGGCGTCGCGCTACCTCGCCGTCGAGCCGGCCTCGTCTCCACCACGTCGCGCCCCTGCCTTGGCGTCACGCACGCCCGCGTCACCAAGCACGACGCCACGCCCGAGCCTTGCCTCGTCCGGCCCGCCCGTCCCATACGGCCGCCCAGCGTCCACCGCCGTGGACCACCACGTCGCGCGCCAATGGCGACCCGCGTCGCGGCGCCACCACGTTGCGCCTCGGCGTCGGCCATCTCTCTTCGCCCGACCAGCAAGCCCCCCTCGCCCGCGCCATGGCGTCGTCCCTGGCGTCCGCGGCGTCCACCCGGCAGCCCGGCCAAGGCTGCGACACCGTCCCTCCGACGAGCTCCAACGGCGGCGGCGGTAGCACCGCGACCTCGTCCCTTGTCGTACCCACGGCCACCACGACACCGCGTTCCGCCACACCTGCAGCACCACCTCGGCCGTCTTCTGCTGCAGCACCGGACGAAAGCCGTGCACCATCACCCGGTGAGCCACCGCACAAGACCTCACCCGTTCCCTTTCCCTTTGAGCTGCCCATGCCCATGTCGACTCCGGCCATCGTGCCGCTTCTCACACACCTTGCAGGAGGCCACAGCCAACACCCGATGTTCCTGGGCGCGTCCAGCCTGCTCCGGCCAGCCCTAAGCCACTGCCGGCCAGCCGCGGCCAGCCACGGCCACCAGAAGCCAGCCGCGGCCAGCCACAGCCGGCTGCAGCCAGCCAGAGTCGGCCAGGAGTGGCTGCAGCAAGCCACGGCTGGCCAGGACCAAGCCCGGTTGGCCACGACCCTCCTCCTACCTCCGGCAACACACCGTTGAAGCCGTACCAACCTCGCCTTCCTCGCCTCCGCATCGTCAAGCACCGAACGACTCCACCGTTGGTGAGCACCCGAAACGCGTGACCGGCCTTCGTGCCATTGCCAAACGGACGCACTAGCACACACATGCACGTGACGGCCCTAGCCAAATGGATCCACGACGTCTCCGACGCCGGGGAGGACATGCCGCCCATGACCCCGACGTGAGCCCCGGAACTCTGGATACTTAGCCGTAGCTTGGACCTCGTAGTACGGTGCCACTCATCTTGGACTGCAGGAATGCCCCTTCGGTTGCTTTAGCGGATCCATGGAAACCCTAGCTTGTCGCCATCGCGCCGGCCACCTCGAGATGCGAGGACGGGCCGTCGAGAGTTCCTGTGACCCTTGTCCGTTGCAAGCCATGACCCCCCTGGACCCCCCTCAGTTTCTCTTTTACGTTCTATATGCACGTCTATACTGTTGTACCCACTCCTGATGACCTCGTTGTATATGTACCTTTGTAATACAGGACCCATCCATTAACATGCTATGGAATTGTGCTACTCCGGTCTTTTCGAGTTATCCTGGTGTGTCATTGGTTCTTACGGTTGGATGTTGTGTATTTATCTGGGACCGAGCCTTCGAGCCGGCTGAGGGATCGTAATTCATTCGGACGTTGCGATCGCGGGATTCGTCTCGCCATGGCCGTAATGCCAAGTGTAACTCGAGCCCTCGCTAGTATAGCTTGTGGTCGCGAGCTCGCCTCGCCATGACTATGGAGCTATACTTCTTTGTTTGTCTTTCATTTGCTCTTCATGCACAAACCCTTGTATGCTTGTACCCTATATGACTGTCGTGTTTCTTTGATTCTCATGGTGACAACCGCACCGCTACGAATCCGAGAGATGCCTTAGTGCCAGTGCACCTAGGTCGGGTACCCTATGGGTGGTTTGCGCACTTCTGACCTTTATTATGTTGCTCCCTTCTGATGCCCGTCTGATACCGTGGCGTAAGTATTGGAAGTAGATCATCGCTTTCTAATTAATCTTGCCTTGTCTCTCCCTGAGAGTCCACTCTATTCGATCCCGTCATGTTTGTGGTGATTGGATCAAAGCACGGACTGTCCCTTTTTAGTTAGCTAGGCTATAGTCGATGTCATGCTTCGGACCGTGAGAGTCGACTCGATCGACCGAGTGAAACCATCTTCACTGGAGATGTGACCGGTAGCATGACATAGATGTACCTAGCTAACTTTTCACTTCTCGGCTCTTGACGTGACTATGTCGTGTGGATCGAGAAGGCCGTAGCTATTGCTCTGTTTTACACCGACCATTTCTACTACCGCTGGATACGATGGCGAGACAGTTGAAGAACAATAGCGCCAAGTCACATTAGTATTGTCAGATTCTATTTACTCCTTATGTCCAATTGTGACTTGTCGGGAAAAGGCTACAAGAGCTGAGCCCCGTGTTCTTACTTTACCCTCTGCTAGGCCCGTCTTTCGATTCCCGTCAACTCCATGACGTCCGGATCGAGAGAACGTGAGCCGTGGTGTTTGCTATAGATAAGCTTCGGCTTAACCCATTTATATTAAAGCCATACTAGCTTGGCCAACCAGCTTATGCATAGCAAACCACCACTCATCTTTTTGGCCCGAGGATTCGGACATCCGCCGAGAGGGCTAAGTTGTGTACCTTTTTATGTCTTTGGTCTTAAAGGATCTTTCTACGTCTTGTCGTCCTTTCGAATATTGTGTGTTCTCTTGCCTTGCGTGTCGTTTCACGTAGTAGCTACTACGAGATCAACGGCGCACGAACCAGGACTCGCTGGAGAGAGAGAACGTGGACTATTTAAAGGACCCGAGGAAACCCCATTGAATGACTACCACAACGGATGGAGAATTGTACCACTACTTCCACGACATCGCGGTGTCATGGCAGCACCCTCTTTTAGAGAATCCTATTAGACATTGCAAATATTTAGAACTGCTAGCGCTTTATATTTAATCCTTTGCTAGTATATGGACGCATGCTATTGCCTGAGCCTGTATTTCTTGATTGCAACCCCTCTTCCATGTCACCCAGCTTTGCGCTCACGCTCACTTACTGTTATCTACCTGTCTGCTTGCTTGCATTTATATCACCATACTTACTTTAACTCCACTCGCATTGTATCTGTGATGTGATGCTGGTGGTGAACCTCGGGTATAGTTTGGCTTGGGATGCCGGACTTGGTGGATTGGGAGCGTGCTGCGTGTGTCTCGGGTGTGTGGAGGGTGAGGGTTGTGTCGACCAAGCTAGAGTATACGACGAGCCGAGGGCAAGTCTTGCCATACGATGCTACCTAGGCATCCGGATAAGCGATACCTGTGGCGGGTAATGGAATCGGGGGATCCCAGGTGTGAGCCTCTGAGGGGTGGAACCCGAGATCGAGGTGCTGTGGTGGCACGTAAAATGGTAAACCGGATGAAGACACCCTGGCTTGGTCAATCCTAAGGACTTACTAGTACTCGGACCCACCGGGAACTCACATCCCACTCGCTCTATATGGTACGAGACGGCTGGACTACTTGGTGGAGCGGTGCCACTACTATTAGGCAAAAGTGTGTAGGGAGGTACGGGCATGAGGGACTCACACCCTTCCGAGACAACACGGTTGCTGTGACATTCGGGATGTCACATTGTGTCTCACAGTATCAGCCATTCCGGACTATACTTGGGGTGTTCCGTGGTCGAGAGGTAGGGTGGCATCGTTCTAGGCTAGCAAGCGGCCGGGATCCGCCTAGACGGGCATCGTCGATGATGGCTATCTTGTGGGTAATGTGAAACCCTCTGCAGAGTGTTATGGTTGATCGATCGATACATATGCCGATTAGTCGGCTATGGACCTTTCCTAGTGACCGTGCTGGCTGGAATAGAGAGAGGAGTCTTCTTTTCTCCCCTGGGTATGTGGTATGCCGATCGTGAGCCTTAAGGGCTGCGGGCCATTGAGACAGGCCGAGAGGGAGTTGGTCTGCCGACCCAAGTGTGAGATGTGGTGTGGTGGTGGTGAGGTGGTGATGCATTGGGATGGATGGTTGATGGATGGATGTGTGGATGTGTGTGGTTGGGAATGTGTTAAAACTTGATGAACTATTATATTGATTACTACTTGTTACTATTTTGCATGCGCTAAGGATGCAAACCACAGCCAAATATTAGGATCGCCAGATCCTTTGTTTTATCTTTTCCACTAAAGCTCATTGGTGTGCTGACCATGTCCGCACACATCCGGCGGTGTGCGATTTCTCGCTTCTCGGAGATATCGAATAGTGATGGATTAGGAGGTCTCGTGCTGCGCTCAAGTTTGGTTCGGAAGATGGATTCTACGCTGCTGACACTACTCTGATGATGCCCATGAAGGAGGAGCCTTCACCCGACGACCGTTTCCGCCAACTCTGATGACGATTAGATATACTTCCGCTAGAATTACTCTGTAATAGGTGTGTTCTCAGTTGATGTTGTATCATGTAAAACTTGTAATCCAACGTTGTATGACTGTGATATCTACTGATATATGATAATGTGATGAAATCATTCATGGTTCGGTCACATTATATCTCATTATGTGGATTTTCCCTTCGTGGAAAATTGAGGATGTTTCACGTTTGATGGGCGCTGGGACCGGGAGCCGTCGGTTCACCAGCCGATCCCCAGGCCCGCTGAGAGCCTACCACCTATGCAGGAACGCGTCGGGCCCATCCGAGATGGCCGCGTCATCCTCAACGCTCGAGCTAGGGAGTACAGCCCCCGTCAAGGAGGACGCTTCGACCCAGAGGAGGACAGAGGGCGAAGCCCACCCCTCCAGGCCCGCCGGCATTCGGACGGCACATTCTCCGCTCGCCGTTTCCACGGCGCTTCCTGGCGCCGACCACCATCGCCAAATACTCTGGGGAGATGAACCCTGTTACGTGGCTGGAAGACTACCGCCTTGCATGCGAAGCGAGCAGAGCGGACCATGAGTACTTCATCATCCGCAACCTTCCTCTATACCTAGTCGACTCCACGCGGACTTGGCTAGAGCATCTTCCCGAAGGATGCATCAACAGTTGGAGGGACCTCGTCGACATCTTTGTCAGTAATTTCCAGGGCACGTATTCACGCCCTGGAAACCCATGGGACAACCGGATTGCCAACGAAGTTTAACGAGTCCCCTCGCGGCGACTACATCAAGCGCTTCTCCAAGCAAAGTGCACGAGCCTCTCTCACGACGCAGACGTGATCAGGGCCTTCATCTCCGGCACGTCCTGCAAAACCTTGGTGCATGAGTGTTGACAGTGGATAGCGTCAACATTTTATATATCGAAAGGTATCAAACACACATCAATATCTAGAAGGCTAGGGGTTTATCTAACAATTTTCACGAGTTTTGGTGATTTATCAATTTTTAGGGACTGAACCAGAAAACACCGAAAAAGGGGCATAACTATAAATCTACACGACGGAATTATCTGAAACTCAGGAATACGCCAAACTACTCTAGAAAGATCCAAAAGACACCAGAGCAAAGGAGAGGCGAAGCCACTTCCAAGTGGGGCCGGCCAGCCCCACCTGCCAGGCCGGCCGGCCTCCCATGAGGGGAACCCTCTCCCTCCTTCTGGAATGTTCCTCCATCGCCTTTGAGGATCAATGTTAGCCCTACGTGAAGTCGGTTTGATCAAACGGTTGGCGTGCATCCCACCGGGCTATATAAGCGGAGCCAGACCTCCCCCTAGAAACCCTAGAGAATTCATTCAAGTCATTCAAGGTTGAGCCAGTTGAAGATCAAGTCATCTAGAGCTTCAAGTTCTAGTTCCTCATAGCCTTCTAGTTCATAGTTTAGCATAGTTAGATCTAGATTAAAGGAAGTCAAGACGTGTTAATCAGTCTTGGATTCCAGAAGTTGTCAAGAAGAGAAGAGTCCGTACAGTTCTTAAGCTTTTCTTTCTTATTGTATTATCTGCGTTCGTATGATATTTACTAGCAACATTGTTCTTCATCTTAGTTTAATTATTATGTTCATTGTCTACTTCAATACATCTAGTTTAGTTGGTTTGCTAGTATATTCATGCCTTTGGTTCGTATAGCGCTCATCTAGTTGATCATATGGTGAGTGGTAGGCAATATGTAGACATGGTGTCTAGATGTTTTGCTTATCTGCGGATATCCCCAGTTGTGCCGGTAGTGAGGTAGATCGTGGGTGTGACAGACCCATTGAGTCCTTTGTAGGCCTTCCCCCGTATGGTGGATTAGTAGAGTGAGATTGTCAGGTTGAGAGGAGGTTCCTGTACTCATCTTTTTCTGTACATTGCTCCGATGTGTTTAGGAACTATGGTAGTATAACTTGACAATGATTTCTAGATGTACTTGCACTAGTTGATGTAGCTTTGACAGGTAGTTAAATAGGAGTTATTTCTCTATTACCTGATTAGACAACGCTGATATGATTAGAGTGCTATGATGGATTAGTATCATTAGGAGATGACTGATTAATGGCTCATTATCGTTATAGTTATTATTATGTTTATCATATTATTTACAGGACTATACTATGAAGGAGTAAGACAGGACAGTGGGTCACCACTGCTAAGCTTACTCTAAAAGATCATTCAAGTGAAATATGGCGAACATCTAGCTTGGGGGAGGAGCATCCCCTAGTTATCAGGTAACTATACCTATGCGATTTAGTGAGTCTATCTTATAGTTATAAAATACCAAAAAAAATATGTGGGCACATGAAGGTCCACGTCTGTTGAGTCTCTTTTAAGAGTCTTTAGATTAATAAAATCTAAAAAAGCAATAAAAAAGAAGTTTTAGTCGGTCTTAGTTAGAGTGTGTCTAGAGTCAACTATGAACTAGAAATTTTGTCTTGGAGATGATGAATAGTTGCTCGCTAGAATTTTTTTCAAATACCTAGTTTTCAACCTTGAGTTCTCCTAAGTTTTGGACATTATTGCTTTAACTTGATAATTTACTTTGAACCTAAAACTTGTGGAGTAATATGCTTGAGCTAAGTCTAGGTGATTGACGGATATGATATAAGAGAGTCTGAGCTACTATTTAGCTTATTTCTAATGATGCTAAATTCTAGAAATTTATCTTTTAAAAATTTCAAACCTTTACATGATGGGCTTTTGTATGACAAAGTTGAATCCCTTCCAAAGCCATATATGAGATATATTTAGATTAGGAAAACTTTGCTCATTTACATGATGTGCATTGAGTTTAGTCAACCTTTGTTGTATACTTAAGAGAGTCTCGTCATGCTTTTTAAAATCAAGACCACTCACACACTCCATTCATATATGCATTACTCTTACTCTGAGAGTAAGCGCAACCATTTTCCACTTTTATCCACTTCCACCTTAAAATGTTTCTCCTACACTGGGAGAGAACACCCAAGAATATACATAAACCCATAAGATAGCCTTTGTTTATTTGCTCTAAGTTTTTTATTGTTATCTCTTCAATCAATTATTGTATCTAAGGATACATGTGGCTAAAAAAAGAAGGGAGTAAAAGATGGACAAGTGTCCCAGCACTAAAACAATGGGTACTCAAATACCCACCTCCCAATGAAAAAAAGAGAGAAAGAAGAGAAAGAGAGAAAGAATAAAGATAGCCCATGTTTTCCTGAGAAGTTCTGAAAGTCTAAGAAAGAAGAGAGATTCATTCTGAAGAGCAAAAGTAGAATTAGAATTAGCCACCACATATACACCTATCCACCATATTTCATACACATGCACATCTTGGTTTGATTGTATGACTCGATTCTCTATAGATCCATTGTTTGACTTTATAATATATGAATTGCAAGTACTCCCTCCGTCTAGTAAATTTTGCAATTTAAGAGTTCAAATTTGTCTATCAAATTTTGCAATCCTAGAATTTATAGGGGTGTCACGCTAGGCTATCACATCAAATGGACCCACATTAGAACTGTGGGTGTGCAGTCTTTGTTGGTTATCTGCTCCTCCTCAGTCCTCAGTCACAGTCACGGATGTCTCTCGAACTCTAAGAAAATAGTAAAAAAAAAAAAAATCTTACCCACATTCTGCCCTCATGCGAAGACGAACGCCCTCAGCCACTCGTTTCATCTCCCCTGTCCTATCCCCCGCCGAGCACAACTCCCGTACCACCTCAGAGCTCCTTCCCCATCAGACCACAATCCTCATCCGATCCTAAATCCACGCTCAAATCCACGCCCGTCCCTGCACATCTCCTTCCGTTCCTCTCCTCTACTACCTCTTCATCCTCAAAGCACGCATGTCTCGCGGCGGCAGCAAGGGCCGTAGGCGTGCCAGATCCATCAGTCGCCGGCATGGGGTTGGCGCTAAGATGGGTGCCGACGTTGGTGGCGTCGACCGTGTCGTCAAGCCTGCTGGCGTTGGGATCCCTTGTGGTGACGGAGGATCCGTCTCTGTGCCCGAGCGCCGCATAGCACGGAGTCGCCTGCGCGTCGATGCCGAAGGCAACCTGTATGTCCTTGATTCCGAGGATGAAGACTCAGGCACGGAGGTCGCTGCAGATGGCATCGGCATGCCCACCGAGGGGGCCACGAAGCGGAACTGTGTTTGCAGCTACGGCCTATCCGTGGAGGGGCCTCTGATGGAGGACGCCGACGCGGACAGGGCTGCCGTCAAGGATCTGCCCCCCATAGGGACTCCACCGGTGGCCGGAAACGGGTCTGCTGCCGGCGACCTACCCCCCAAGGGGCCTCCACAGGTGGCTACAGACAACGCCGAAGAGACGGACATGGCTCCGGAGGTGGCTGCCCGCTTAAAGGAAGTGCTTGCCAACATGGATCCAATCTACCACGACGTCTTTGTCAGCATGTACAAGGTTATGGTCCCTATATTCTTCCGTCCCTAGTTTATATATGATGCTGATGGAGTGCTTATGATGAATGCTTTTGTCTAGGAATGGTTTTGTACAATGTACTGCTGTCTAAGGTTTAGTATCTTTTGTTGTCGGGACGATGTACTGTTGTGTTAGGTTTAGGTTACTAGTCGCTGCGATGAACTGCTATCCATGTCTGCAAAATGATGAACTATTGTGTATGCATGATGATGGAATGCTGCTTTTGGTAAATAAGAATTATTGTACCTAATGAAATTGGTGTTCTTATAAATCTGTAACTTTTGGGTCAATCTAATATGATGATTTTTTTTAATCATATAACAGTACAAGCTCATGTACAATTTGTAGTTTGTCATCAGATGGGCCTATATGGATTATAGTTCTCAATACAGCAAAATTCCAGCTGATTTTGATACTTTTTTAAATATCTGATCAATAACCTTTAGATAAACCTACAAGCTACTGCCTATCCTGACTTATACTCACTTTAAAAATACTTATTTTCCCGATTCTTCTTTGGAATAATCAGCAATAGGGTTTCATTTCTGCTTTACAACTGATTATTGATTAGCGTAACATAAATAACAATACAATTTTTAGTATCTGCCAAATTTCTAGAGAAGTAATAGTACTTTCTGATTATGCAGACTATTCTCATGATAACTGCAAAGGATAAGTAAAAAAATTTTAGTACTCTGATGATAACTGCACTGGCTAACTACCAAATTTTTAGTATTTTGATGATAACAACAGCTACACAAATATATGTAAAAAATACATATTCAGACTAAAACAAGATTTGTTAGGGAAGAAATCAACCTTAGTCAATGCACAAGAATGTGAGAAAACAGGCACTCTAATAATACATCTATATATGTTTTGCAGTTTATAGTTTCTCATCATATATAGCCCAATATGTCAACTGAACCGAACTATCAATTTACTAAATATTGTGAGCTGAACTTTTAGGCCTACCGAAGTTTCTGTAATTACAACAGCACGACCATAGAAAATAGTGCACACAAACTATTTAAGGTTTACAACTTTATATAATTATAACAGTACTAAAATGCTTATGACTTTATAATACAGGGATTTACTCGTTATCAGCATTACTTGCTAAGGTATTCATCACTGTCTCATATAGCTCTCGATCACAACTTAGGCTTTTAGGAAGCATGCCTAGCGCCTCTAGTCTATCTTTATCCATGTGAGGAATTTTGTATCTGTTTCCTCCTCCATCTTTCATCACCTCAATCATACATCCTTGTAGTGTTAGGAAGACCCTATTCAAAGTATCTGGATCATAGTTATCAAACTCTCTTTTGACATTCTCAATTAGTTCATCCAAGCTTGTAGAGATCCTTTCATAAGCTAAGGACTGAAGAGAAGAAAAGAATCCTAGGTCTAGCACATTCAAATCTGGAGAGTTTGCAGGTTGGTTCATGAGGCGTATGTCTAGCCCAGTTTGTTTTACAGCAGCAGCAAATTCGTTGTCATTGACAAGCACATGTGAAGGGGCATTATCTTGCTGAATCCATATGGTTTCTCCTCTACGTTCTCGTGGCCACCGTCGAACAATAGCTTTTAGAACGTGACCAATTAGGTATGACCTCATTGTAGTTCGATCTACCTTAATAGGCTTAGTGACTTGGGCCTCTCTCTCTCTATTATGACTTCTTCTTTTTGCTCCTTCCTGCAGTAAATGAGACAAAGTTAGGATATAACAAATAAGTATCAAAAATTGACGCAAGATAGTGAAATAAGTGTTATGTTGTACCTTTCTAACAAATGGCCATAGTCCTATCTTCCCATCAAAAATGCAGTTACCTAAATCATCAAACATAGGTCTTCCTACTGCTGTCAGAAACATAACTTTACCAATGAAATTCTTATTCTGCAAAGTCCTATGTGGGTCCTCCTCATCTGGTAGCATATAATATGTCATGTTATCAGATGTTGTGTTGAACCACTTCTCGTCCATATGGATGATGTTGTACATTTCTTTGAACCTAGGTTCATTTGGCAATGTCCGTTCGTCTAACATGGAGACACACCATTTTAGTCTCTCTCTCTTGTTTTTTTCCCTCAACAACGGCTTCAATGTGCTAGAGTGGCGCCGTAGTAGCCCTTCTTTGAACCACTTATGTAGAGTGCTCCTGTGTACACCGATGGCTTTTGCTAGAGATCGAATAGTGGTCCTCTTATGCAAAGGAACACTACGAATCACAGATAAATCTACTTGCATCTTTTTGCGCCCGCATTTCTTGGGCATTCTTGATCTAACATCCACTGGCATTCCTTGTGCACGGCATTGCTTCGCTCTTTGCCAAATGCGCTGCACTCGATACCTACTCACTTTGAACAGTTGTGCAACTATAGTTGTGGTTGTTCTCTTTAGTCTTCCATGATTGCTTCTCTCAAGCAATGCTTCATAGATTTGTTGTCGTTCAGCATTTGTCAAATTCCTATATGGACGTGCATTTTTTTGAGTACCATGATGTTGATCTTCAACATCTGAGTCCTCCAACTCCTCTTGATCGAAGTCTACCTCCACAGCATTAGCATACACATCATACACATGCATGTTATCCATCATGTCTGTAAAAATAATTACAAGGTGAGTTAGTAGAGCAATTGGTAAAAAAGTGCAGATTAGTTTAACTGAAATGAGTTCAAAAAACCAGTCAGGTCTGTTGGATGCTAGTGATTCATTTGGTGGATATGTGTGCTTTTAGTAATATTCTGTACCTTTTATGTGTGCGCAGACATGAACTAGAACTATCTAATTCAACGTGCTTTGAAAAATTAACTTAAAAAGGTTTGATGATGGTTTACTTATAACTTGTTGCATCTCCTGTTGCTGCCCAGAAACTTCGATGTTGTGATCTTCGTCAACATCTGAGTCATGCAACTCCTCTTCATCGAACACAACCTCCATAGCGTCATCGTGCACACTGTAATCATCCCTGTCCTCCATCATGCCTACAAAAGAATTAATGGTAAGTTGTGGAGCAATTGGTTTTCCACAATTGGTTAAGATCTGCAGGTGTTGAGCAGCAGTTTCGTAGCTGTAGGAATTTTTGGGATAGAAGAAGGAAAAGGGTAGTTGGTCGTTAGCTTACTGTGAACTTGATGCATTTGTCGCTGCAGATCAGCAGGGTTAAAGTCGAGATCAAATTCATGTGGACCACCAGCATTGACACATGCATCTTGTGGATGCTCTTCCTCTACTCCAACTACTGCAACAGGGTGAGGCACAATATGTAAATCAAGTTGAGACAAATATTATTGCTGTTCGGATGCAAAAAACAGAAAAAGAATCACCTTCATATTGTTCTTGTTCTCTCTCGGAAGCAGGAATATTGAGATCGATGAAATGCATACCAAGGCGTTTATTGTGATGAAGATGTAGGGGTTGCTGACCTTGGAGATGGGCTTCATCTGCATAAGTTGATTTTGCTAGACATGAGTGATTTCATCTTCTTGCTTATATGCAGTTTCTTTATTGAGATCAGGTAAGAGCTCACCATGTTGATCTGGAAGTTGGGCTTCATGTTTATAAAGTTGATCTTCCTGGAGTTGAGTGATTTCATCTTCCTCATGGGCAGGTTTTTCATTGAGATCAGGTATGATCTCTTCATGTTGATCTGGAACAATGTTTAGATCGATGGGCATGGTTGAGGATGGAAAATGGCTTCCAGGATGATGGCGTGGTTGATCGGGAGGGTGTTGCACTTCTATGAGGGAGTGTGGGAGCTTATATGAGGGGATGTGTGGTGCCATAGGTGGGAAATCACTAGGGATGATTCAAATTTTGGAGGAGGCGCGGATCAGTCTGAGCCACAAAATGTTTTGACGGAAGCTTTCTTTATTGTTTACCTGTCTCTAGAGTCTTCTGGCCAAGTCATGCCAATCTTTGTAATATAGTGACACGTGTATCACTATGATGTGCTGGCTACAATTGTTTTCCATTGTCATATCGTGTGCAATCATAGCAAACTGAGCTTTGGTTCAGTGCGTCAGAGCAACAATAGGGGCATTTTGGTCATTTTCCATGTGCATTGCTACTTCCCTCTAGTCCTATAATTGCAAAATTTACTAGACGGAGGGAGTATGCTTATCCTTGTTTAATGCCACTCCTATAAACTCCACTATAATCCTTAGAATTAGGAAGGCATAACATCATGGATGCCTCAGTAAGATCCACAAATACCACATACTTTGAGAGACTGAGGGTGTCATATGATTAAGCTCTGAGTTTTATTGCGAAAACTTGCAAAACTCTGGAATACTAGTTGAGTGAAGAATTTGAGATATAGTGCTTGACTTGATTGTTCTGTCTTTCAATTACTCAAGACCCACGTAAAAGTTAAAAGCTCTACAGTTAAAGGTAATATGGGTGAGTTTGAAAGTTAGAGCAGTTTTGTCTAATTTAGAGGAAATTTTTGTTTGAGAGCATGTGTACTTGTCAGAATAAACGCATTGTAGCAACTCCTGATCCAACTCGAGGTTTTGCTAAGAGACTAGCAAAAGGTAAGCTTGGGAGAGTTGTTGACGGTGGATAGCGTCAACATTTTATATATCGAAAGGCATGAAACACACATCAATATCTAGAAGGCTAGGGGTTTATCTAACAATTTCCACGAGTTTTGGTGATTTATCAATTTTCAGGGACTGAACCAGAAAACACCGAAAAAGGGGCATAACTATAAATCTACACCACGAAATTATCCGAAACTCAGGAATACGCCAAACTACTCTAGAAGGATCCAGAAGATACCAGAGCAAAGGAGAGGTGAAGCCACTTCCAGGCAGGCCGGCTGGCCTCCCATGAGGGGAACCCTCTCCCCCCTTCTGGAATGTTCCTCCACTGCCTTTGAGGATCAATCTTAGCCCTACGTGAAGTCGGTTTGATCAAACGGCTGGCGTGCATCCCACCGGGCTATATAAGCAGAGCCAGACCTCCCCCTGGAAACCCTAGAGAATTCATTCAAGTCATTCAAGGTTGACCCAGTTGAAGATCAAGTTATCTAGAGCTTCAAGTTCTAGTTTCTCATAGCCTTCTAGTTCATAGTTTAGCATAGTTAGATCTAGATTAGATGGCGTGTTAATCAGTCTTGGATTCCAGAAGTTGTCAAGAAGAGAAGAGTCTGGTACAGTTCTTAAGCTTTTCTTTCTTATTGTATTATCTACGTTCGTATGATATTTACTAGCAACATTGTTCTTCATCTTAGTTTAATTATTATGTTCATTGTCTACTTCAATACATCTAGTTTAGTTGGTTTGCTATTATATTCATGCACTAGTTCGTATAGCGCTCATCTAGTTGATCATATAGTGAGTGGTAGGCAATATGTAGACATGGTGTCTAGATGTTTTGCTTATCTACGGATATCCCCTAGTTGTGCCGGGTAGTGAGGTAGATCGTGGGTGTAACAGATCCATTGAGTCCTTTGTAGGCCTTCCCCCGTACGGTGGATTGGTAGAGTGGGATTGTCAGGTTGAGAGGAGGTTCTTGTACTCATCTTTTCCTGTACATTGCCCCGATGTATTTGGGAACTATGATAGTATAACTTGACAATCATTTCTAGATGTACTTGCACTAGTTGATGTAGCTTTGACAGGTAGTTAAATACATAGGAGTTATTTCTCTATTACCTGATTAGACAACGCTGACATGATTAGAGTGCTATGATGGATTAGTATCATTAGGAGATGACTGATTAATGGCTCATTATTGTTATAGTTATTATTCTCTTTATCATATTATTTATCTTGTGACTTACCCACCCCTGTTATGAGTAGAGTGAATGACATTGGTTACATCGTCTATTCAATGCATATACATATACATGTTATCAATACTATGAGTAGCTTCTTAGCAATGCCTTCCAGTGGTAGAATATAAATGACAACCCTGGTAATACTCTAGGTAAAATGCTACAATGGTAATAATTATCTGTCCGCTTGCAGAATTATTTTTTAGTTTATATTCATCTTTATTTATTTCTGCCTAGTCACATAAAATGATAAGATTTAGTACCAAAGTTTACTTCTACCTTTACAACTAGCAGGAATCCCGCGCAGTTTGCGGGCTAAGAAGCTGTAATTAATATATGAGTTTGGTCATAAAAACAGTATAATGTACACTTAAGCCAGCACAATCCCAGATGATAGTCGATGACGTCTCGGAAAGACAGATTGGGGATGGTGGAGGGAGTGCGTATGGGCGAAGGGGATAGTGCCGGCTGAGGTAGCACATAGCATAAGCTGTGAACATTTTTATCTTATTATTTAAAATTAAATATAAGCTGTGAACATTTAGACCAATAACCAAAAAATGCAAGTACAGTCAAAGCATATGAAATATGCCTATTTTTGTAAAGGTCATGTACTCATGTTGTAATAACAAATCTCTTCACAGCATCTAAAAAAAGAAGCAATGCATATTGGAATGTAATAGATATTCTAGCTCCACCTGCACATACAAAACATCTGTGAGAACAACATTTTGCCAGAGTGTTGAAAGTTCTTATTATCAACAAACTGTTTGAACTGTTTGAGGAATATGTACCATAGCCTGAATCACTGTTGCTATGCTGGAAATGAAGGGGAAAATGTTAACATTTAATGAAGATAGTTGTCCTGTATGAGTACAACAAACAGAGAATTGCACTTCACTGCGCCTGCAGTGGCTGCACGCTTCTATATCTGTTTGCACTTTTGAGGTGGTACTTTAAGTCTCTACAGCAAGCCACACAATGAGAGGACACTATTTATTAATTTGTTCATTACATACATGCCTTTAGGAGAGGAGGAAACATTTCAGAAACATTATGGCTTGAGAGGTTACGTGTCAATAGCAAGTATGATCATTTCATTTTCACAGGGAGAAATTTCAAAATAAGTACAGGAAAGTAAAAATGCTTGACATGTTATGGACAGAGCAAGTACTCTCACAATGTTCTCTCTACAATCTCTGTCCAGCTGTATACTTAGATACACTCGAGAATAGGCTTTTAAAACAATTAAACAATCTTGGTAAATCAAAGTTTGTATGAGCAAGAAAAAGTAAATGAAATGATGTTCTAGTAGGGAGTCAAACCCCTCATGTTTCATGAAAAAAAAAAAAAATGGAGGAGGTGAACTATCTTCTTATTGTGTATGTTTGTAATGGGAGTTCATAATGCGCCTCCCAAAAAAAATCGTTATATGAACTATAGAATAATAGGAGTGATCTTGGAAGCAATTTAGTTATCTGACAATTTCATTAGTTATTTTGCCTGGCAAGACTCAATCAGTGGGATTTGGCGATAAGAAAGCTATTGCAAAACATAGGAATAAGGCTTAACTGACAGAAGTACCTACGACTACACAGTTGCTAGTATTCTGAGTTGATCTCATTGTTATTGAATACGAAGCTCTTTCGAGCATGGAAAATTGAGGTTGCAGTGTCAGGGAGCGACATAAGCAATACCATGGATTCACCAGTTGTGGTCATATAGAAAATATAATAGCATTAACCAATAGAACTATGCAGTACCTTGAGAAGGAAATTTTCTTCCTGAAACTGACGTACCTGATGATGAAGATCTGGTGCCAAAATTTGAGCTGCAAAAAATGGCAGAACGAAGATTAAAAAAAATGAGGTGATGATCTACTTCAGTTGATGTGGTTTTGGAAAAACTCGTTAGATCAAAATGTTAGAATATTAAATCATGCATTCTTTGAACAAAAGGTCCAAGAGACTTTATCATTAGATACATTAGAATTCTGATGTCTACCGCTAAGGTACAGAGACCAGAAGTTGTCTCATAAAAAATCTGTAACCATGAACTAAAATCAAGCACGTGCATAGCAAGAAATAAAAAAAAAATCTGTAACCACGAACTAAAATTGAAACAACAACCAATGCTCAAGTAAAGCAACCAAGTATCGAAAAATAACCTGGCACCCATCAACGACACTCTGCACCCATCAACGACACTCTGCTAATGTACATGTTGAGGCACATGCATAAAAAGAAAAAAAAAAGACAACACATTAAGTAACACTAACACATTATTTCTTTCGTTTGTCAGATAGCAGCCCAGGAACGTAAGGAAAAAAAAAATACAGCAAGGTTCGTTGTCTTTGAAGAGGACGATGCCAATAAAATTGGAGCACGTACATGGATTTCTTGGACACAAAAAGAGCAGGGGAAACTACCTGGAACTACCTGCAGTAGTACTACACGACATTGAGGAGAAAAGGCGTCAGCAGGGCTATGGCTCAGAAGAGGAGTAGGTCGAGGCGAACTCCGCCGGCGCCCAGGTTGCGCTGGGCCTTTCCGCGGCGTGGGGCTCTGCGCCGCTAGGATTTGCCCGCGCTGGGCTCCAGTGTTGGCGCTGCCGTCATAGCCGTGAAGAGGGAGGGGTGGAGCGCACGTTGGTGCCAGAGGAAGAGCGCGTCACGAATCGAAGCCGGAGAGGACGGGGCGGCGGCGGCGTGATGAGCAGCGGTGGCGGCGCAACCTCCATGGGCGCGGACGGAGCTCAGCATCGCGCGCTGGGCAACGACGGCGCCGGAGGCGCTGGCAGCACCCGGTCAGGGGAAGCGGCGAGGCTCTGACGCTGCGGGAGGAGACCGGGAGAGGTAGGGTGGGGAGTGTTTTCCTCTTTTTTTTTTTTCCAGAAGGCTCGAGGAAGGTCCTGGAAGTTGAAGGCTGGGGCGGAGCTGTGAAGGCGATAACCTGTGGCCGTTGATGGCGAATCTTACGGACACCAAAACTTAACGACGTGGCCTCATACGCGAGCAGTAAAATGAGTATAGGAATAAGAGTAAGGATAGACTGGGGATGACAACCTAGTTTCACAGTTAGGAGTAAGGGTCAAGAGGCTAGTGGCTAGTTGCTAAAGGCAAGTTAATTAGTACCGACATTTCTAGTGTTATTGCATAGGATAAAGATTTGGGTTTTATTGCAGTGACGTTAGAATTGCCAACAAGCATTTTTGGCGCCGTTGCCGGGGAAGGCTGATAAACTTAGGAAATGTATTGATAACATATATGCATTATGAATAAGACTGATCACCCAATTGACCTCTAACTCAAACAGGCTTACCCTTGTCGCCGCTGTCGACGCAAAGGGCAAGAAGAAGGCCCATGCCAAACCGCCTATCGACTAATTCGAGAAGAAGCTCGACGAACCATGCCCACATCATGAGGGTACGGTCAACCACACTCTCCGAGAGTGCCGTCTCATCCCCAAGTTCTTTGGGATAGAGAAGGGCAAAGTGGAGGCTAAGCGGAAGACTAACTCGCCTCCCCAAGGCGACGGCCAAGGGGAGGACGGGTCAGGATTTCCCCACGTCGCCGACTGCCTCATGATCTTTGTAGGCCGCGACTACTACACCACGTGGCGGTAGCGCATGGTTTGCCTGGTTGAGCCGATCGTCCCGGCTCCCTCCAAGTGGGCAAGGCACCTCATCACCTTCGATCAGTCCGACCACCCAAAGTACGTGCCAAACCCGAGTCAATATCCCCTCGTCGTCAACCCCATCATCGGCACCAAACGACTCACCAAGGTGTTGATGGACGGGGGAAGCGGCCTCAACATCATCTACCAAGATACCCTCGACACCATGGGGGTCAACCGGCAAGGATTCGACCTGGAGGGGCGCCGTTCCACGGCGTCGTCCCCGGCCAACGCGCTGTTCCCGTTGGACAGATTGATCTGCCCATCACCTTCTGGACTCACACTAGCTTCTGAAAGGAGACATTGACCTTTCAGGTGGTAAACTTCCCCGGCTCTTACCATGCAATCCTAGGTCGAGCGTGCTACGCCAAGTTCATGGCCGTCCCAAACTACACCTACCTCAAGCTCAAGATGACGGGCCCCTATGGTGTCATCACCGTGCACTCATCCGTTCAGCACGCGTACCTGTGCGACATCGAGCAGTGCGACGTCGCCGAATCGGTGCTAAACTCCCACGAGTTATACGTCGTCAACTCCCTCACCAGCACCGACCAGGACATGCCCGACGTCCCAAAGGCCACCGCGTCCTTCACGCCCAACAGGGACACTAAACTTGTGTCCCTCGACCCCGGCTGCCCTGACAGCGTGACGGTGCGCATCGGCACTGCCGTCGATCCCAAATAGGAAGACGCGGTCGTCGACTTTCTCCGCGCGAATCGTGACATCTTCGCATCGAGGCCTTCGGATATGCCTGGCATACCGAGGGATGTCGCCGAGCACGCCTTATGGATCAGGTCTGACTCCAAGCTGGTGAAGCAGCGTCTTCGATGTTTCGATGAGGTAAAACGCAGGGTCATCGGTGAAGAGGTGAAGAAGCTCTTAGCGGCTGGGTTCATCAAGAAAGTGTATCACCCCGAGTGGTTAGCCAATCCTGTCATTGTACAAAAGAAAGGCGGGAAATAGAGAATGTGTGTTGATTACACTGGTCTCAACAAAGCGTGCCCTAAGGATCCGTTTCCTTCACCACGTATAGATCAAGTTGTAAATTCCACTTCTGGGTGACCCTATGCTTTCTCGATGCCTATTCTGGTTATCACCAGATTAAAATGCGTGAGTCCGATCAGCACGCTACCTCATTTATCACTCCGTTCGGTTCGTTCTGTTACGTAACCATGCCTTTAGGGCTTAAGAATATGGATGCCACCTTCCAGCGCTGCATGGTAAAGTTCTTCGGTGAACTCATCGGAGAGATCGTTGAAGTTTATGTGGACGTCATCGTTGTCAAGTCCAAACAGACCGGTGACCTCGTAGCTGATCTAGAGCTGGCCTTCGACCGGCTCAAAGCAAAGCACATCAAACTCAACCCCAAAAAGTGCGTCTTCGGGGTTCCAAGAGGGATGTTGCTGGGGTTCATCATTTCGCAACGCGGCATCAAAGCCAACCCTGAAAAATCAAGGCTATCACTGAGATGAAGCCTATTCGGGACCGCAAGGGGTTGCAGCATATCACGGAGTGCCTCGCCGCACTTAGTCGGTTTATATCACGTCTAGGCGAATGGGGTCTGCCCCTGTACCAACTCCTCAAGAAAGCTGACCAGTTCACATGGACTGGTGAGGCTCAAGAGGCTTTAGATAAGCTCAAGGAACTGTTAACCAGTCCCCCGATTCTTACTCCGCCCGCGAAGGAGGAACCCTTGCTCCTTTACATCGCGACGACAACCCAGGTGGTCAGTACCGCGTTCGTCGTAGAGCGAAGCGAGAAGGGACGCACTCTGAAAGTGCAATGCCCAGTCTACTTCATTAGCGAAGTCTTGTCCGACACCAAGACATGCTATCCGCAGATCTAGAAATTAGCATACGCCCTTCTCATTACGAAGAGGAAGCTTAAGCACTATTTTGAGGCACACCCCATCCTTTGTGGTCTCATCTTTCCCTCTAGGGGAAGTAATTCAGAACCCTGAAGCCACGGTTTGGATAGCCAAATGGGCGCTCGAGCTGATGGGCTACGATGTAACCTACGCGGCTCACACAGCAATCAAATCGCAGCTTCTAGCTGATTTTGTTACGGAATGGACCAAAGTCCAACTACCTCTGGCTCCGATTCAACACGAATGTTGGACACTTTTCTTCGACGGCTCGTTGATGAAAAGGGGAGCTGGGGCCGGGTTAGTCTTCATCTCCCCTCTCGGGGTCCGAATGAAGTACGCCCTTCGACTCCATTTTCAAGCCTCCAATAATATTGCGGAGTATGAGGCCTTGGTGAACGGCTTACGCATAGCCAAAGAGCTCCACATAAAACGCCTTGAAGTCCACGGCGACTCACAACTTGTCATTGACCAGGTCATGAAGGAGTCAAACTGTCATGACCCAAAGATGGTAGCATATTGTCAGGAGGTACGTAAGCTCGAGGAGTGTTTCGATGGCCTCGAGCTTAATCATGTCCTCCGTTGGGACAATGAGGCAGCGGATGCCTTGGCCAAAATGGCCTCAAATCGAGACCCTATCCCTAGCGGGATATTCGCCAGGGACCTCACCCAGCCGTCGGTAAATTATGGCAAGGGAGGGATCGACCCCTCTCTCTCTCCAACCCCGGGACGATCCGGCCGGCCCCTGGAGACAACCCTCTCTCCTCCGATCCAGGAGCGATTCGTCCGACCCCTGAAGATGACCCCTCCTCCGAACCGACTGTCTTCGTGGTAACGCAGGTGGATGAGGGGACAGACCCTGATCCAGGGCCCGAGAATGATTGGAGAAAGCCGTATCTCGACTGCCTCATTCGTGAAGTCTTACCCGCTGATAAGACTGAGGCACGACGGTTGGCTCGTCGCGCAAGTCATTCGCCATTATCGACGGCGCGCTGTACAAGAAGGGACACTCGGGTGTCCTACACCGATGCATTCCTGCTGCCCACGGGTATACCCTGCTGGAGGATATACACGCAGGCGTCTGCGGGCACCATGCTGCGCCACGCACCATCATGGCTAAGGCCTCCCGCCAGGGTTTCTACTGGCCCACGGCGGTAGTGGACGTGACGGAGATCGTTCGCTCCTGCGAAGGATGCCAGTACTATGCCAAGCAGGCACACCTGCCTACACAAGCGCTACAGACGATCCCTCTCACGTGGCCGTTTGCGGTCTAGGGGCTAGATCTAGTTGGACCCCTCCAAAAGGTGCCCGGGGGCTTCACTCACGTTTTGGTCGCGATTGACAAGTTCACTAAGTGGATTGAGGCTCGACCCCTCGCCACGATCAAGTTCGACCAAAGTGTGCTTTTTTTCACAGACATCATATACCGCTTCGGTGTGCACAACTCGATCATCACGGACAATGGGACGCAACTCACTGGGAAAAAGTTCCTAGAGTTTTGTGACGAATTTAACATTTGTGTTGATTGGGCGTCCGTCGTGCACCCCCGCACTAATGGGCAGGTGGAACGAGTCAATGGCATGATCCTCCAAGGTCTCAAGCCTCGGATTTTTCATCATCTCAATCAGTTCGGTCGACGATGGCTCACTGAGCTCCCAGCGGTACTATGGAGCTTGAGAACGACTCCGAGCAGGGCAACGGGACACACTCCATTCTATATGTTCTACGGGGCGGAGGCTGTCCTACCCACAGACCTCGAGTACGGGTCCCCGCGTGTCAGGGCCTATGCTGAGCCCACGAATCAGATTCACTTGGAGGACGCCATGGACCAACTCAACGAAGCTCGTGACGTCGCGTTGCTGCATTCCACCAAATATCTACAGTCTCTGCGTCGACATCATGGTCGACGAGTGCGGGGGCGCGCGTTTAATGTCGGTGACCTCGTCCTATGGCTCTGGCAAGATAACAAGGGGCGCCACAAGCTTACCCCGCCACGGGAGGGTCCCTTCACCGTTGCTGAAGTCCTCCGCCCAGGGACTTACAAGCTGAAGGACGACAAGGGGCAACTCATCAAAAACGCCTGGAACATCGAGCAGTTACATCATTTTTACCCCTAAAGATTTCTTTTTTCACTTCATATCATGTATTTCATTCTGTACTAGTCCCTTTTTTCGCTTTGAATAGCTAGATGCTTAATTTGGAGGTTTTTCTCTAAAAAGAAATCTCGACCCTGAGGTCGACTCGTGTTCCTTTATTAAGTAAAGAAAAAAGCAACATGCCTGGCTCTGGATTCTACCATAACTTTCTTATTCTAGAGGCTATGTTGAGGCAAGAAACGGTCCTAGCACCCAACAATCATCCTGGCTGTCCTGTCAATGCCCCAGCGGCTAACGACACAACCGGGTGAGGGTCTGGCTAGCCGTCTCAGGCACCAATGTAGTCCCTAGAGCTACGATGGTCATGATAGAAAACAGCCAGCTTAGTATTTTCCTAAGCTAAGAAAGAGCCTCGAAAGGTAGGATATGCTAGTTTTGACACTAAACATCGTGACCGGGACAGTGTACCTACGCTGCGAATTCTAAGGTACCACCCGGCGGGTGTTCAGACTAAAGCAATCCAATTTCAAAAAAAATTTATGCAAAGGAACTAGTTCGAACTAAAACAAAACGAAAAAGTTATTATTGCAAATGTTAATAACAGTCTTGGGGGCACAGCAAGCCCATCGTCAAATACAAGCAAATATTTTTACTCCCACTGAGGGAGCACCAGTTCTGCCAGCCGATCAGCCAGGACCTCGGCGTTGTTCGCCACCAGCGCACGAAGAGCTACGATCTCCGCCTCGGAAGTTTCCCCGAAGTACCCCTCGCTGAGGCCGTCGAGATCGAAGCTCCTCCCATAATGCGAGCGCGCAATGGCGAACGACTCCTGGATCCCAGTCCTGAAGGCGTCACGCTCCAGGTGCCCAATGCGCCTAGGCAGCATGGACACTCGCGCGATGAGGGAGCCGTCTGGAGCACGTGGAACGCCAAGGCCGTCGAGGATGCCCTCGACTGTAGCACGCAAACCGGCGTTTTCTTTGCTGAAGCTACGAGACAGACCCCGAAGGGTCGCCACCTCCTCGGACATCAGCTGAGCCATGTTCTCAGCCTCCTTCTTCTACGGCGGCGCTCTGCTCCGGCTTCGCCCCACGAGAGCAGCGACCTCATCTCGGAGTGCATTCCGCTTCCCCCGCAGGCGGGTCTCGGACTACCACGGTGTCGTCGCTCACGGCAAAAGCCCGCTGCCTTCGGCACGGTCGTGCTCGAGATCCTGCTCCGCCTGCAGCAGCCGGTTGCGCAACTGCTCCGTCTCCTGGAGCAGCTCCTGGATGTGGCTAGTATGCCGCTCTAGTTCCTCCTGGACACGCTTCGCCTCAGCATCGTCCAGCTCCTGCCTACGAAGAAGAGCCATGTGTCTCTCCTCCGTCGACTCGGTGTCCTGGATGGCATCCCTCAACCGAATGCGGAGATCATGGATCTGCTCTGTAGCCTTCTCCCACTGAGGATACTGCTGGTACAGGAGCCAGGACTTCTCCCGGTTGATCCGCATCGACGCCTGGACAAGGAGTGATTCACGGGCAAGTTGAGGAGTCGGATGCTCTTAAAGGAAGAACACAAACTCAAATACCTGGTAGAACACCTGTGCCTGCCCAAGCCTCGCCGATGCGGCAGCGACATCACGGGCCACGGCCGCCATCACTGACTCAAAGGAGACGACAACCACCCTCTCGGCGCGATCGTCGATCACCGTGGGCTCCGCTCTCGGATTGAAGGGGTCGGAGAACAGCAGGCGTGAATCTCCCCAGAAGACAGGGGGAACCCCGTCGCCTTCAGCCATCGCCCCAGCGGCGCCACCTGCAGCCGAATTCGATGGCGCGCCTCCCGTCGGCTTCGAGGCGTTGGAAGAGACGCGACACCCTCGTCGCCCCGCCTCGGCTCCCCCGGCAAGGGGACGCATCTGCCGCCCCGCAGGTGCCCCTGGTCGAGGCGCTCGGGGGCTCGGACTTTCGAAGCTCCTCGTCACGTGGTCCTTGCGTCGGGAGGCAAGGCCCCCCGCTGCCTTTTCCGCCAACGGTTCTGCCTCCGTAGACTCCACAGGGGAAGGAGCCACGAAGGGCACTATCGTGGACCCTTCCCCGGCGGCCGACGACGTAAGCCCGCCGGCCTCCAGCCGCTTCTTCAGCGCCTTCTTGGGCGTGAAAGAGAGCCGTCCAGGAGTCCAGACACGGCTACAACAAGAGAAGAAACCACGATCAAATAAATCCTGCACATGCACAAGGGAAGACAGGAGGCCTGGTTGGAACTCACCTCCTGGGCACAGAGCGTGGCATCTTGGGGATCGGCCCCAACGAGGCTGACTCTGCAATGTCAGGGCAGGGGCGTTTTCCCCTTCCACTGACTTCCTGTCCAACCATCGTGGCTGGACCCGTCCCGCTCGTAGCGGGTTGTGCACCTTCACCGCCCGTGCCCTCGGAGGCTGCGGGCACAACAATAGCGGGGTCGGGGCGAACCGACCCCTCCCCCTCGGGAGCCACGGCTTGGCTCAATGGCTCCAAGGTGGGACCCTGAGACCCCACCATGAGCACGGCCCCCACGGTGCGAGCCATCTCGTCGAGAACTGCAGGGTCATCCGTGGACCCCTCCTTTGCTTTCTCCTTCTCCTTTTCCTTCTCTCCCTCCCCGTCGCCGGGGACAAGGGCCCTCGAGCAGCCCGCCGCGCTGCTCTCGCCCTCTAGGGAAGGGTCGACGAAGCCCTGAGCGGACCAGTCGGACCGAACGCTGAACTCCTCCTCATCCGACTCCGTGAGGGGTTCCGGTCCTGTTCTGCTCTCAGGCGGTTCTCCGCCCTCTTCTCCTTGCGCCTCACCTTCTGGGCATGGCGAGCCTCAGAACTGGCCATGTTCGCCGCCCGCTGCGCCGCCGTGTGAGGAAGGGGCATCGGATCCTCCTTCAGGGGAAGATCCAGGGGCTGGACAGCGAAAGCAAATCATGAAGGGTTTGGAAAGAATGAAAGGGAAAAAAGGAATTCAAACAACTACATGCTTACGAAGTTCACAGAGCCGACGTCCGGCTTCATCGGTGGATGGCCTGGCACTGGCGATTCCAAAGGAATCAGTGCGCCAGAGGTGTCTTTCGGGGCCGCCAGCAGGTTCCAGAGGCGCCTCGTAGCTGCGGCGGCCGAAAGCGGGCCGCCCCAGAGCACGGTGCCAGTAAGCTCCGCGCCGCGAGCCATCTCCCACAGCCGGAGGCGGCGTGACATCAGCGGTGCCACCCCTTACCAGAGCCAGGCATCCACTATGCCTGCTCCGGTGAGACCGCGGCCCTGCAGAATCCTGATGGCCTCCAGGTGGTGCTCAAGCTTCTCAATCTCCTTGCGATTCACCCCGCGACTCCACTCCTACGGACGCTCTTTGAACGTCACACCGGAGAAGTCCGAAAGCGGTGTCGCCTCGGAGTTCTTGAGGTAAAACCACCCCGAGTGCCATCGTCGGTTCGACGTGGACATCTTCAAGTCCATGTACCACTTCACGCACTCCCCGCGGAGAGCAATGCCGGCGCATCTCGCGGGAAGCGCATGCTCCGGCAACCCCTCCTTCTCTTTCGCCCACCGCTTCTGCAGCTGTGCGGCGAAGAAGTACTTCCAGAGGCTGTAATGGGGGAGATCCCCAAGTACCCCTCGCACAACGTGACGAACACCGCCATGTGCAGAATCCCATTCGGATTTAGATGGTGGAGCTCAACGCGGAAGTGTTGGAGCACCCCACGCATGAAGTCGTGAACGGGAACACCCAGTCCCTGCTCATGGAAGGCTATGAACGAGATGATGTACCCCATCAGTGGCTTTGGGGCATCATCCTCGAGTGGCACAATCCACTCCCCCTCCTCCGTCAGCGGGGGCAGAACGCCCTCCGCCACGAGGCGCTCCATCTCCGGCGCCGTCACTGTGCTGCGCGGCCAAGGGAGCGCATCTCCACCTGCCATCACAAGTTGCAGTGTGTTGATGGGGAAGATGGAAGAGCTGGCTGGCGGTGGCAGCGGCGGCAGAAGAAGCACAGGAAGCAGAGGAAGGCACGGGGGCTTTCCTGTTGGCTTTTGGTCGGAGGCGCGGATGCGGCTAGGAAACCCCCTCTCTTCCTCCCAACGTCTTTAAAGGAGGAAACCGCCTGTTCGGCCACACTCTAGATCATGGGCGGCATGGCCCGGGCCCACCAGGGAATGGATAGACAAGCGCACGCCCACTGAGCACCTTAACTCCGCCCCTTGTCTGCACGATCGCCCCCCCCACGCGGCGGCCCCGGCCCCGCCCCATTGAAGCCCTGTGCAGCCCGTCACCGTGTGATCCCTAGGACGGCTTCAGGCTTCGCGTTGACTACATGGGAGGCGGGACGGCGCGCCTACGAAGCAGGCTATGGCAAGTAGCCGTAATGATGGCCGCTGGGGTCGAAAGGGAATCCGGATGCGTTTTGTCCGCTTCCGGACCCTCTGTGGAAAAACCCTAACCGGATCTGACTCCATAGCTCTCTGGCGGGTAAGAAAACCCTAAGGGAAGCACGAACGCTACCTACTCGCCCAAATGGCACGAACGTCTCCAAAATCAGCAACAATGGAAATGCAAGCAACAGACTCAGATGATCATGATAGATGAGCTGGAGTGAGCATGTTCATACTTCTAATTACAGGCTAACTCTAGGGAACACCCAATCGGTGTCCCAAGGCACAAAATAGCCGCCTCAGCGGCACTGTACAAAAGCCCTAGGCGTGGCTCTCCTATCCTAGATCGACCGCCAGTGTCGGTGGCCGGTGGAACACGAGCACCGCATGGACTTCGTTCCGGAGCCAGACACCCCAGGAACAAGGAGACCATGGAGATGCTTGCGGCCCTTGGCATGCCCCGGCGCCGGGATGAAGCCATGCCGACCAGGATAGCCCCATGACGCCTTAGGGAGCGTCGCGGATCACCTCCTCCGCCGTCACCTCCTCCACGATGGCGTCGGCGGCATCGAGGTACTGGCGCACCAGGTGCTTCAGGTCCCTGATGCGCTCGCCCTCGGGAGCTCAATGTAGCCCCTGAGGTCGACCGAACGGCGGTGCACCACCGCCCGGCCGCGGATGCCGCCCACGGCGAACGCCGTGGGACACTGTGTCACGGATGCGGCCGAGAACGCGGGGCTCGCCCGCTCCGCGAGGAGCTCAGGGAGCCCAGACGTAGGGACAAGATGGCCTCGACCGCCGGGTGCACGGATGGAGCTGGGCCTCCGGCTCCGCCACGCGCCTATCGGCCTCCTCCCGGTGGGCTCGGGCGTCCTCCGCCTCCCTCCTCCGTGTGCCGAGCGCAACGAGGACCGCTTTAAGGGCGGGACGGAGCTCGGCCACGTCCCAGCTCCGGCCCCTCGCCGGCCCCCGCGGCGTCCCCTACCGACGCCTTGGCCGAGAGGAGGTGGTGAGGGATGGCACGCTGGAAAGCACACTGCAAGAACGAAGATTCAAGATCAGTCAACAAAACCCTCTTTGATCAAAGCTCTGATTAAAGAAGAAAACCCTCTTCTTGGCCGGTCCCGCTGAGATTACCCTAGGATGCGACGATGGCCCCGAGGTTGCTCCTCCAACGAGCCCTCCGCCGGTCGCTTCCCACGGTCCATCTCTCTTTCTCTCTCTGCCGGACAATGGGAGGAGAAGAGAGAAGTGGAAGAGAAGGCCGACTGCTAGAGCTCGGATCGGCGGCGAAGTATGGAATGAGTGACTTCACTCGCCTCACAGCTCACCCATTTATAGGCGGGCGGCGCCTGGGGTAGATCTGCAAAAACGCCCCTTGGCGTTCCACGTCGCCCGCCGCCCTGTTCACGGCATTAGTGACACCGCGATGGAAGAGGATCCGCTGTGCCGCGCGCCCCGAGACAATCCTCACCAATGGCCGCGAAGCCTCTGGGCTCCGCCGCCTCGGGCACCAAAACGGGGCATACAAAGACTAAAACGCCCCTGTGCCAAAACGGGAAATCAAAAGGCACGAGTCAAAACCGCTTACGGGACACGATCCTATTCCGGTGTGCTGCCGATGCCTATGGGTGCACGCCGCTCATCAAAGGAGGGCCCGGGGGCTACGGCTGGCACTTGAGTCTTCCTGACGAAATTTGAGCCTCTAGAGGAGTGTACCACTCCTGCAAAAGGCTCGGGGGCTACACCCGGCGGGTGCGCTCGCGCGCACCCCCCGGACCGACTCTCAGGTCGACCCTCCGTTGTTCCTTCGACAAACAGCTCAGCACGAAGGGGACCCTCAAGCTCCCTTCCGTGCTCGGGGGCTATAGTCGAGGGTCAAAACCACGGTCCCCTAAAGGCCCGGTTAAAATGGCTCTCAAAAATAAATTGCTAAGCCAGGATTAGCATACTCGTGGCCCGGCCCACGAGAGCCTAAGGCATAGTAGCACTCCTGGCCTAGCAACGACTGACTAGCAACACAACCAAGGCCTCCTAGGGCCCACGGGACAAGGCCGCCACCCGGAGCTCGACCTTCCGAGGAACCTCCGATTCGTCCGACCCTCGCCCGCTGAGGGGGGTCAGAGGTTGACCCTGTCCTGTGAACAAAAGTCAGGGCGCATCACATAGAACCATCATACGTACGGAGCGTACGATGGAATCTGTATGATTCCGTAGCAGTCACGGGGACGCGCCGTCACCATCACCCCCGCACCTGAACAGTGGGAAACAGGACCCTCAAGTAACCCACAGGTCTTGTGTTGCCCCCACGCTTCTACCCTGGGATTTACGGCGCTGGCTTCCCTGTACCATTGCAATGGGGAGCATCCCCGGTAATACAAGTCTCCGCCGCGGCGCCGGGTTCGTACCTCCCACGGGCGGTCGTCCTGACGAAATAAGGAGCACGAGGAAGGCGACGACGCTCGTACCCACACCGTGGCCGACGTACCTAGGCGGCGACCATGCCAGCCACTTTCTGCAGGAGGGACCGGGCGCATCAGGAATCAACCCTGCCCACCTGGCCTCGCCGCAGCCTACGCTCCTGCGACCGAAGCTTTGACCCACGGCGCCCATCGTCAATAGCGCTACCCCGGCACCTTCAGGTATAACCCTGTGTACCTGAAGGACTACGATGCCAAGAAGAGACCCTTCGGGGAGGAAAGATGACGACGGCTACAGTATCCATGACACCTGTCAGAATCATCAAATCCTTACTCTTCAAGCTTCCCCAATCTACACACTGGCTTGCCCTCCTCTGTGAGCCTCCCTTCGAACTATAAAAGAGAGGACATGGGCAACTAAGCATGTGACTTTTGCCCCATTCTCACTCCACATACGATACAAACTCACCTCGAACCTAGATTCTCTCAGAGACTTGGGAGGCTCTCCCTCTCTCGACCCCTCTTGTACTGCCCCATACAAGCTCCTGAGTAACACGAGCCCGCTCGCACTAGACGTAGGGTGATTTGCCCGAACCAGTATACATCTCCGTGTCCACTTAGGAAACCATCAAGAGGATAAGTGTGCTCTCATTTCGATTACTCGTTAGTGTTCATTCTTGACACCGACAGTATGCTATGGCGCCCATACTAGACTCTTCAAAACCTATCATTAGACGTGTATCGCTAGCAGTGATGTTGGAAAAGCCATAGGCATTTCTAGGCGTTGTTTCTATGGATAGATTCTGTCTCTATTCTCATTGATGACGCTAAGAAATACCAACAGTGACCTAGTGAGAATCAAGTAAAAACTCCCACATAAAATGATTTTGAAAATACTAACTCACTTTCACACATGTTGGAACACTTATGGAGTTGTCACATTTGAAAAGGGGTTGACATGTAACAGAACCGTCTAAATTATAAGAGCACAAGTACAAAAAAAAACAATCACCGAAGTGACTAAATTTTCACACTTGAGCCTATATAAACCCGGTAGTCCACTGAAATCACGAAGGACTTCAAAAAAGTCCTCATATAAGCCAAGATCATAATGATTCCACAAAACAAGTCAAATGTTACATCCATTTCACATGTAGTTTAATATACATCGAGTTTAATATAATTAATACAATATAAGTTCAAAAGTAGCGAAAGCAAAATAATTTAAAACCAACATCACCCTTAGTTCAAATAGATGCCAGTACCAAGGTCAATTCCAACAAAAGCATTAGAGACAAGAAAGATAAGGATAATGCCCATGATCACACTCCTCGCTATAGTAGGAGCCATCCAAATCTTGCAAGTAATCATGATACTTCACAACCCGCAACAAGTGGGAATAAACCCCGAGTACGAGAATGTACTCGTTAGACTTACCCGTCATAAACCAGAAATAAAGTGACACCAAGGAGTATGCAAGGCTTTATGTAGGTGGGGCTAGCTTGACAATATTTTGCATAAAAGCATAAGTGATATGAGAGCAAAGATTTTATTATACTAGCAAAGTAGTTTATTATTAATCAACCTTTCATCTAGATTAGCATCCGTACTAAGCAATCACTTGATTATATACAAATATTAATAACCATATCAGGTTTATTCCAGCTATCAATATCATCATCATTATGATCATCATCAATATTAGAACCATCATTATTTAGTGAGTTCTACGGCCGGAGGCAATAGTCAAGTTCTCACTATCAGGAGAGACGGCGATTCGAATCGATTCCTCTTTGAGCTCGGGGGGTATTCCCAACACACACCCAGCAGACCGGATCGAGTCCCCTTAGGTTACCCTTGGTACAACAACTTCGGGCGCGGCCCGGTTATCACGTCGGCAAGACTGGAAAGAGGTAGCCGGGATGTTCAAGCCATGCTAACCTAAGGGCGATGCCGGGGACAGTTATACATGCTTGCCCTTGGTCTAGTATGCCGCTTCCCACGAATTGTCCAACCGCCGCCCGTGTTCCCGTCTTGAGTTGAGCTACTCGGCTTCGCGGTCAGACACTCGGGTCCGGCCAACTATGTGTTGGGCTGCGTTCAACATGACCAAGAACGGACAACGCTTCCAGTCCTTAAACGACTAGACAGGGTCCACTATCCCTGCCCGGTCTTCTTTTAATTTATCATATGGTTCTTTTCCACGATAGCACATATAGCCAACCGTGACCAGAGAAGTAACACCCTATATCTCGCGGATGATAGGAAATCACCCGACTTCTACCGGTCTAAGCATGGCTAAGCATTTATCTCGATTCCTGAACCTAAATAGGATTCAAGGTATAATTTGTTGGACAAGGAGAGGATATATATGCAGCAAGTGTTTTCAATCAACTCCTATAACTTAATGCAATAAACAACATAAAGTACTCAATTGAATTTTATAAAAGTGTAGGAGACTTAGAATGCTCCGGGGCTTGCCTGGAATATGATTCAAGTCAGTTAGGTTGGCTTGCACCATCTTGTGGAACATCTCTACTCCATGCATGCACTCCCGGTCCTTCCATCCTCGGGATAAGTCCACCAAACACCGTCTTCAGATTTGGCTCCCACATCTCGTGCTTATCATCTAGCGTACCTAATTGAGGTGCAAGATGCAAGTGTATGAATACAATGGAAATGCAATAGATGATGCATCACATACACAAAACAAGACAAGCATAGTCACACTAGATGATATGAGTATTTAGAGAGCAAGCGACAAACATTGGTATAGCTAGCATATCAAATATGACACCAATATACAAGATCTTAGGTGCATTAAGTTAACCGACATCAAAGACATGAGCCACCCAGATCAACATACAAAGTAAACAACTAGAACTAGAATCTGTCAACCTCTGGACATACATGCAGTAGCTGAGTAATTAAATCATATCTAGAGTTATACAACTCTGACTTGCAACAAGACAATCTAGAAAGCTTATGAAATTGCCTATAATTCATCTTTAATCATCAAAGCATGATTCACAAGTTTAGTAGGTTGAAGTGACATAAGTACAGGATCAGGTCCTGACAAGATAGAGAGCAACCAAAACTGTTACCCAAACTTGCATAGATGTAGTTTCTAAACCATAAGGCCAAATACCACCAAATTTGAACAGCAACTAGATACATGAATTATCTACAACTTTTGTATTCACAAGTTTTTCAGAAAACATCATTTATAAGGTGCAATCATTAAAGTCCTACCAACTGTCCAGAAAGCCTCTAAATTGAATAATAGAGAAAATAATATTTCAGTCATGTTTTAAACATCAAATTGGGTATAGGTAATGTTACCAACAGTTGACATATATTGAATAAACACCAGAAAATATGATGACCATTTCTAAATAAATTATTTTCATACCCTTTTCCATTTATTTATATAACTAGGTGGAATAAGGAGCATATATGGAACATATATCAAAAGTGCACAGTAAATTCTAATAAAATTACAGTAGCTTATATACACTCCCAATAGACTACTTTTAAAATTTCATAACATTTGGATAAGCATAGCAATCTCTATGAAAAAGACAAATCCTAATTGCTATTAAGCATGTGAGAGGATCTTAAATCTAAAACTTCACATTTTCCAAAAACACTTGGCCATGTTAGGCATCTATAAGTCACAACAACATTATAGAAAGGCAGTGGAATCATATTTTCTATTTTTACATTTTTATTTAATTAATAATCAATTAAATCTGATTCCTAGACATCAAGTAAGATAAATCAATAACTCAATCAAACTGCATCCAATGAACCTCCAATTTTTATCACAGCACACACATAGTATCAGTAGCCTACCATTCAAATTTCACATCATTTGGAGCAATATAACTTGAGATACGAATTTAGAAAGAGCAAACCCTAGATAGCAAAGACCTATTTTTATCTCATAAACTTTCTGCTAAAACATGCAATATTATTATACTAATAGATAGATCTACTCACAAGGATTCCAAAACATATTCATTTGTTATTTTACGATTTTTCTATGAATTGTTATGATTTTCCAAAATTTCAGCTAGAAATGAATGAAGGAAAACAGAAAAAGAGAAACGGCACTGTGCAAAACTATTCAACTGAGTCATAGATTCTGCAGAAAACCCCCTGGACTTACTTAAATTCGAACCCGAGATCCTTCTTCTTTCTAGTCGCAGGAAGCAGAGGAGGCCATGGAGGTTGGTCGGCTCCGGCCAACCGGCGGCCGGCGGCGCCGCCAGAGGAAGGGCGGCGCGGCACCTAGGGGCCAGCGCGCACCCGAGGGCGGCCGCAGCTTGCCCCGCGACTTCCCTAGGTGACCCGGCCACGGGAGGAGGCGGCCAAGGCTGAACGGAAAACCGGCGGCGAGGTGCTCCGACGCCGATGGCAGTCAGCGAAGGGGCGCAACGGGTGGAGGAGGAGGAGGCGAAGAAGGTGACGGTGCTCTCGGGAAGGGAGGAGACGCAGAGCAGCGGGAACAGCGGCATCCCGAGCTCCGCAGGGGTGTCCATGGCGGTGGCGACGGCAACGAGCCGCTCCGGCGGCGGAATAGAGCGGAGGAGAAGAGCACAGGGTGCGGCACGAGCCAGAGAAGGTGATGCTTAACTCGATTAGGGCGAAGGGACGCTGGAGGAGGAAGAACGGGCGCGGCTATGGAGCTTTGTCCGCCGGCAATGGCGGCGTTCGCGCTCTGCTCTCATGGCTACGGCAAGGGAGGGCAAGGGAGAGCGAGGGGAGCGTCTGAGGGAGTGGAGAGGCGAGTGGGGAGCTTGCTGTCCGCATCAGAAAGAGCAGGGGCGCGTGGAGGAAGGCGGGGCGCGCTGCTCGCGCATGGAGGCCGCGTGGTCACCACGCGTCGCTCTTTGTGGCACTTGGTCGGGCAGCTGGCGGGTGTCGATGTGGGCTCGGTGTGGGCTGTTTATGGGCCTGCTCGGATCCGAATCTAGCCATGAGCCCAAACAAATTTTGCTCCCCAACTGATGCTCTACAAACTTTATTGAGGATGCACACATATTAGGCGTCCAGATCAGTAGATAATTAAGGTCCAAAACAGCACTGCCAAGGTGTTGATAACAGTCACAAATGGATGTCAAAACCTTGTCAACCTGAGCCAAAATAATTCCATCTTTTGGCATGCTCTTTCTCAAGTAATTACATACAACTTCTATTTTGGGTCCAACTGAAGTTGCTTAACCAAAATTGGAGAACGCGAGACGTCAATCCTGTTGACCTTGATTTCAGACTTAGAATATTTTTGAATCTGGAAAAACAACAGCTGAAGGCTGACATAATGGCCCTTTTTGAGCATGTTGCACACATTTTCATGGCTTGGTCCTTAAACAAATTTTGTTCCTTATAAAATTCTCTACAACTTTGATTAAGGGTGCATAGCCATGCAAACTCTCTAAGCTGCACTTTGTAAATGGTCAAATAAAAGTGCGCTAGAGGTCAAAATGAGTTAACCATCATATAGAAGCATTTTCTGGGCATTTGATCAACATGAACCCTTCATGACTTTTGTTCATGAGTGTAAGTAGAGGTGTTTGAGCAAGGTTGCATGACTTGGTTGAATCTCCATATACTCATGCACTTGATAAGGCCTTTCAAGCAAGGATAAACCTTATCATTTCATGTGGCTTTTTGATTCCAAACTTCACGAAACTTTTCCAGTGATCACTAAAGATGGATAATGATGTGGGACACATGAAAGAAAGTTCATTATCACTACTCAACACATATAGCTTAAGTCCAATCTCGCTACTAAGCTAGGGACTAACACCCGGGGTGTTACATGACACGGAGCTAAATGAGGTCTTTAATGGATCATCAGATTGTGCTGATGGGTACCATCAGAGCATATACTATGTATATTACAAAGCAAGGGCTAGGGTTTGACATCGCATTGTTTCGATGGTAATCTCTAGGACTTGTCGAATCAAATGGTACCACTATTCCTTATGGTGGGACACATGGCAAGCATAGAAGACGAATGGGAAATTTCAAAGGTTGCAATACTTGATCTAATGCAGGTCATTGGGTCAATCTAATGACCAAAAAACTATCTCTGAAACTGATGGTCTTCAAAAGGGTGATGTTAGAGCAAATGCTCCACTGGCCATTGAGTTGAGTAACAACTAGTTCCGACCAGAGTATGCTCAAGCATCAGAGTTAGTTGCCATAGAGGAGACCATTTTTATCATAACATATACTCCGATGGGGGTAGCCCGAAGGGCATCGAAGCATCCAATGGCCCCATAGCCAGCCTAGTGAAAGGGCCCAACGGCTAGTGTTCTTGTGGTGCTATAAATAGGATTTGGCTTGTTGGCAGAGTTTCTTCTTGGCACTCTACGCAAACCAACATACTTCTGAGCATCCAAGAACACTTCCCATTCATCTCTTCACTCATGTTTAATTCTAATTGAGATTGGGAGACATATAGTGCATTTGCATTGAAGTTTTGCATCTAGTGGCACTAGTTAATCGACTGGGCTATGGATTTCTTATTACTCTTGTTGGTTGCTACCACTTAGATGGTTTTCAGCAGCTAAGGTCATTGAGGAAGGTTGGTGATTATTATTTGCCTCTGACAGGTGTCTTTTTGAGAGGCTTTGGTCCCACCTACCGGAGTGCAAAGGGATACTCTAGTAGAATGCTCATGGCTAGTTAGAGTGCACCACTTGATTGATTCTTGCGACACCAAAATTGTGGATCTAACTTGTCATGCTACTTAGCATCCAAATCAACACTTGGGTTATTCACCACAACAAGGTTGTTGGCAAGCAACTCAATCTTGAGGATAAATTTTGCACTTGCCATCATTGGTTGCCTTCTACTCTCGCATGTATTTACTTTCATATCTTGAGTGTGAGTAGTGTAGTTGTATTTGTAGTAGTAACTAATTTTAGTTGTTCTCTTTTGTAGCTCTCTAGTTTAGCCTCTGTGGTGTTGTGCTCTAGTATAGAAACCAAAGCTACTAGAATTGTGCAGGAGCTTGCTTTGGTGTTAGTAGAGCTAGAGCAAGTAGTGGCTATTACTATCTCTTGTAAATAATCCCTTTGCTCTAGCATTGTATTTTTGTAAAAAAAATTATAGGCAATTCAGCTCCCCCACTAACCTTCTAGATCCTTTCAAGTAGTAGTATGACCAGGACCTACCTCTCACGAGTGGCAGCCTATCATTCGACTTATACTATAAGTCCTATAGCATAGCATACTACAAGATCCCTATCATACAAGTAGATATTCAAATGGGTTACAATCAACTCCTGCAACTCAATGTACATCAACATAGTAATAAGTGTATGTAAAATATAGGTTATGCACTAGGGCTTGCCTAGGTAAATCCTCATCACACTAAGTTAGTATTACTTCATCTTGAGGACAAGATCCACCATCATCTTTAGGACTAGGTCACCATTGCACCATCAAATACACCAATTGATCCATCAATCATCATCATACTTAAATGATATGCATGGATGCAATGCATGCTTAAGTGAAACAAGCATGACAAGGACATTTATAAAACATGGAACATAAAAGAATCACATCAACATCGTGAACAAGAGTAACTAATCATTCTTACACATTCAATTCTCCTAATCTTCTCATAGTGAGTTACTTGTGAGTTTAGTGTAGCATAAGTGTTTGGGGTTGTTACATGTTCACAATCGTTAAATACCAATTTTAATCGTTAACTAAGTATCAAGAAGGGTATAATTGTGATTACCAAAGTAGACTTAGGGTTTACACTGATAGAATTTTATGAATTTTGATGAACGTCAGGTTCAATTATGAATCAAACAAGGATCACAGTTCTAGAACAATCTAGAGGACACCAGAAGACTTTAGGTGGGGCCAGACGACCCCAACCCTTGGCCGGCCGACCCACCTGGGTCCCACATGTTAGCCTCCTTTGCTAGGTTGGTTACTAACTGCCTTTGAGAGCGTATCTACACCCTTGATTTAAGTTGGTTTGATTAGAGGGTTCACATGGCTCGCCTCGAATTATATACTAGACCCCCTCCCCTAGGACAAGAGGCAATTCATTATCTCATTAGAGAAGTGTCAGCCCAAAACCCTAATTTCAGAGAGGGCTCCTTAGCTAGGGCCTAGATAACTAGATTAGATCTAGATAGAGAGGCAAGCACCGCTTGGATCCTAGATCTTGTCAAGAGTGTGGCTTGGTATAGTTTCTGTACCTCCTCTGATCTTTGTACCTTTCATATACATTATGTGTTTGCTACAATTGAATTGGCATTTGCTTACTTGTCTTTATTCATAGTTAATATGTTCTTTGTCTACATTGATTATATGCTTAGAGTGGCTAGATTACCGTCATACTTATTCATGAGATCATATAGCGCTTACGTAATCATATGTTGAGTAGGTGGTCAACATTGTGTGAGCGTGGTGCTTATATACGTTGTTTCTTGCATTTGCACACTATATTCCAAGCCATGTGGTAGATTGCGAGTATGACAATTTTATTGAGTCCTTTGTAGTCCACCCCCGAATATAAGACTAGCTAGTAGAACCTTAATTGTGAAGGAAGACAAGCTCTATTCTTAATCTTCAAGTAATGTTCCTCTTAAATATATATGAAATAGAATCATTACGATGACTATTAAGTATGACAACGGATCAAGTGCAAACCAACCTCTCCGTCAAAACCTGTGCAAACCATGGTAAAAAAATCGTCTAAATTCACCAAAAAATCACACATGTAGATGATATGATGGTACACAACCTTGTAAAATATCTTATCCAAACTCGACTTCATTTGTAAGATATAAAAATAATAAATTTTAAACCAGAAAGATACCCAAATGATTTGTAAAAAAATTTGTTATTTTTATATCTCATAAATGAAGTCAAGTTTGACCAAGATATTTTACAAGGTTGTGTATCATCATATCATCTACGTGTGGGATTTCTTTTTGTGAATTTAAACGAATTTTTTGCCATAGTTTGCACAGGTTTTCATAAAGAGGTTGGTTTGCACTTGATCTGTTGCCATTAAGTAATTACACTAATCAATGTTTGCACTAACTTGTCGCTAGGAATAACTTAGGGATATCTCTTGATGTGCTACTAGTAACCCTAATGATATAGCAAAAGAGACTGACCATTTATGATGATGATTAATACTTATCATTATTATCTTACTAGTAGGATGCCCCGTGGCGTTGCTACTGGGTATAAAGTAGAAATATAAGGAGTTTATAATGGTCGAAACTATGAATTAGTAGATATATATATGGATGTAGTAGGTCAATTGCGGAGGTTGTATCCATTGACATACATGGTCTAGATTATTTGAACTGGCCATCACCAAAATCTCATCTATCCGAACCCCCACCCCTACTATACCTGAGGGTCATCCCCCTCCTAAAATTTAGGAGTTTTCCTTCTTAAAATTATGCATGTTTCGAGAGGACCACATGTAATCTATGTAATATGTAGTTTTGTTAGGTTTTTTTCTTAGAAACGGGTTTTTGCTTAGAAACGGTTTAAATTATCAAAATATATCCATGTGGGATCTTGTTTTGAAGAGTTTATTGCGAGGAATACCATGGTGCAATTGGATTTTCATTACGATCTTTGGGTTAGGTGCTACGACTTTTTTTCTATTTCAAAAGAAAAGGCTAGTGGGAGATAAATGAGTTTTAGTGGGGGTAACTCCTTGATGACGTCGGTGACATCACTTTTGAAGTACCGATCAATCGGAAGCTAGAGAATTAGTTAGTGGGGATTAGGATTATAGGAGTTATAGATAACTTACCCCTGTTATGAGTAGAGTTGACTTGGTTATGCCCATCCGTCATAAGTAAAATATATATAATAATCCTGGTTTACTCCTGATAAAATGCTATAATGCTATATTATCTGTGCACTTGTGGATACCCCTTTATTCAATCATAAGTTCAAGTTGCAAGTTAATTGACCGACATTTCTATATTATGCTAGGGATGACAACCTAGTGTTAAATAATGTTAAGTACTCTTGAGTATTTTTAGTGTCATTATTAGAGGTAGGGATTGTCGGTGCTAAAACTAGTGGTCCTAGTACCAACGAGTGAATTTACGTGCGTGCTCCCAACCCTGGATGGTGTGCAAGAAGGACACAAGAAGGTTTTGTATTTTCCCTGCACCAAGGTGCCTGTAGGTAGGGTGTACAAGCAAGTGGGAGAGGGAGGCGTCCCCAAGTCTCGTGTGAGATGAGTGAGTGTGTGTGTTTGTTTGCCAAGGAGATTGCTTGACTTGCTTCCTAGGATTCACTGTCCCCCCGGAAGGACCCCCCCCCCCCTTTTATAGCCGGAAGGGGAGGGACGGGCTTTACAAAGACAAAGTGTTTGAATAGGAAAGACGGCGGTGGGCGCCGCCCATCATCTGCCGAGGCCTAGGGGCTCCCTCTCTCCTTGTGCCGAGGCCCCGGGTGAGGGCGGCGGTTTTGTCTTGTATGGCGCGCCTTTGTCGATGGCGGGCGCCGTCCCGTGGAGTCGGCTCCTCGTTCTTGGTGAAGGAGGGGACGTACGCGCCTCTGCAGGGGGTCGGCGTGGGCGTCATGATGAGCGTGCCAGTGTACCGTGGCTGCTCTTTGTAGCTTTGACTCACTCCCGGTGCCAGGCTCCCGAGGGCCGCGGCATCGTTGTCGTATACGGCGTGGCTGACGTAGATACAGCGCAGACGGGGCCATCTTAAATCTGCTTGCTGCTGGAAGCCTGGGTGCAGTGGCCGGGCACTTGGGAAGACTCGGCCGCCGTGCGGGGTGGCGCCGTGCTCTGCCAGGGATGCGGCATGCTCCGTATTTGGACTTCCCGTGATGGGACACATTACGAGGGGTTAGTCATCATGTCGCCCCTACGGTGGCGGGCATGGCCGCCATTGTAGGGATTATAATCGTGGCGTGGGCAGAGTGGTGGCGGGACGGCTCCATCCCACCCGGGGGGCTAAGCGTCGGCGGCGATCCACCGTGGGAAGGCGGGCGGTAGATATACGTCAAGTCGGTGGTCGTCCTTGACCAGGTGATGATGTGTGTCGGCCCGAGGCCTTAGCGCGGGGGCTCGGTCGGGACGGAGGCGGAACTCGTCCGAGGCATTTGCGAGGGAGGCCTCGAGGCAGGCGGAGTGTTAGTGCCCGTCCGAGGCCTCGGCGGGGAGGCCTCGGGCGAGGCGGGACGTTAGTGCCCGTCCCGAGGCCTCGAGCAGGAGGGCTCGGTCGGGGACGCAGGCGGGCCGCCCCCGAGGGCCTCGCCGAGAGGCTCGGGCGAAGTCGAAAGCGGACGCCCGTCCGAGGCCTCTACGGGGAGGCTCGGGCGAGGCGGAAAACAGGAACTCGTCCGAGGCCTTGATGAAGGAGGCTTGGACGGGCGGAAAGCTAGCGTTTGCTTGAAGTCCCCGCAATGTGGGCTCGGTGGTGTTAGTGCGCAGTGCGCTGGGCCTTGGCAGGCCGTGTTTTGTTCTTGTGTGGCCTAGTTTTTTGCGTTTCTTGGGCCTAATTGTTAGGAGGGCCCTTAATTTGGTCTCCGACAGTAGCCCCCGAGCCTCGGGAAGGAGTGGGAACACTCGTTCGAGAGGCCGAGGTCGTGCTTTTAGTCTAGTTCATGCCGAGCTAGGCGTTAGATGCTCTAGACGTTCCCTACATTGCGCGAGCGCACTAGGCGGGTGTAGCCCCCGAGGCCTCGGGAGGGGCGTGAGTGATCCTTCGAGGGATTGTACGTGCTTGGTGAGGGTGTTCTGCTCACCTCGGAGGCGTTCTCCCGGTGGGGGGCGGCGAAGCGCCTCCGCCGGTGTAGCCCCCGAGGCCTCGGAGGAGTGTGGGTGCTTCTCCGAGGGCTCACATGTTTCGATCAGTGTTTTACATCGTTTGCCAAGTCCCGGGCCCGTCGGCTCGTCAGGGGGCATGGCGTGTGGTTAGATGACGTTTCCCTACTCCGGCCCATTTGTCTTGGGGATAGCCCGAGCCCCGTTCGGGCGTGGGGCGGCCGCGAGGTACTTGGCCGTTAGCCGTGAACGCCTCGCGCATCCCTTCCGCAGGGAGGAGGGTGGATTTTGTCACGCCGTCGGTGACGAGTGTCACACGCAACTAGATCCGGTGAGTCGTTAGCGGGAGGATCCAAGTGAAACGCCCGTGCCCCGTTCGTTAGGGGTTGGCCGGGCCCGAGGCGCGTTTCATAAGAGCTGCACAATGTCCCCGAGGCGGGGCTCGGGTCCGTCCGCCCGGGTCCCGAGGGCTCAGTGCTCTCCCACGTGGGATCCCCCTTTCTCGGGGGGTGCCGTCTTTGGCCTCGGATGCTACAGGGCGGCCTTCCTTGCTGGGCTATCTCTTTGTGTATGAGGCCGTCCGGAGCTGCCCCCCGACTCTGGCGCGTCCCGAGGGAGCTGCCGAACCACGAGATGGGCCAGCTTTTCGTACCTTCGGACCATAATGGGCCGCCTGCCCGGCTCCTTCGGGGAAGGAAGCGCTTAGTGAACACCCCATTTGTGGGGGACGATGGGGCGCCTTTTCGGGTGGTCGGCCTTGGGATGTGGAGGCGCAGCGCGAGCGGTGGCGGGCCCCACTTTCTCCGTCGTGGCAGTCGCCGTCTTGTGTTTTTGCGGGCCCCGGGGGGATGTGATGTCTGGCGCCGCAGCTACTTGAGCCTGCGCCCCGCGCTTGATCCCCGGTCCCGCGTCAGGGATTTTATGTGGAGAAAAATTCTGCATCGTGCGTGAGTCGCCAGCGGGGCCGTGGGCTGTGGGCCGCCCGTGCGCCCGGCGCTGGGTCTCCGTGCGCGTGTACTCGAGTGGGAAATCCCGGCGCGCTCATGCGTTAAATGCGGGTAGGTGAACCGACTGGGGTTTTTTTGGGTATAAATACCGGTGTGGGCGGCCGCCTGGTTTTCTTCTCGCCTTCCTCACCCTTGCGCCCGCTTTTCGTTTCCTCCGCCGCCATACGCAACCAGCGCCGCCGAGAGGGAACGGGAGCGAGAAGGGAGAAAACCACTGCATCTGCCCTAGCCCACCATCGCCATGGCGCCGAGGCCCGAGATCGCCGGGCGCGGAGGAGTGGGGAAACGAGCTTCCGTGACGCTGCCGGAGCCGACGACGCTCGTGGGGAAGGGGGGCTTCCCGCCCCCTGCGCCCGACCAGGCCTCGCCGGAGTGGATTGTTCCGCCGGCCGACCACCTGTCCCCGCACCCGCCTCCGGGGTACGTCGTGAGCTTCACGACGTTCCATGAGAACGGGTTCGGGATGCCGGTGGGCCGGTTCTTGAGGGCCATCCTCGAGTACTACGGCCTGGAGCTGAGAACCTCAACCCCAACTCCAACACCGCAGCTGGCGGTGTTCGTCGCCTTGTGCGAGGGATACCTCGGAGTCGAGCCCCACTTTGGGATCTCGGCTCTATTTCTTCGAGGGCGTCCTCTACTTCAAGGGCGCCGGTAAGGGGAAGAGGATGCCCGTCCGCGTCGGGAGCTGCATATCGCATTTGCGGAATCGCCACCGGGACTCCTACATCCCGACGAGGCTCGCCTCCTCCAACCGCCGGCCGGGCGCGCGAAGTGGTTCTATCTCCGGAACGACTTCCGTCACCTGCCCGCCACCGGAAGGTGTTTGAGGCGGAGCCCGCAAGGTGGAGGGAGGAGATCATCGAGGAGAAGACCACTCCGCTGAAGAAGGTGTTCCGGGTCTTGAAGATGCTGACCCGAAGGGGTTGGATGCGTCGGTCGTCATCGCCGCCTTCCACCAACGGCGAGTCCCCCCTCATGTCGAGGCGGCTATTCCTGCTCGACATGCGGGAAAGGAGCCCCCTGGCTGGGACGAGGATGTCGTCCGTCGACCTCGAAGTTCGACGAGGTTGTCGAGCGGACGAAGGAGGCGGCGACGGTGACCGACCCTTCCCTCCTCTACAGGGTCGCGATGCGCCCCACCCCGACGCCATCTCCGTGGTGAGTTCCTTTGATTGTGCTTGTATCGTTGATGCTCGCATCTCCCCTTTTTAGCCTCACCTTGTTCTTTTCCTCGTAGGGACCGGGCCGGGAAGTTGAGAGCGCCGAAGCCTCCCGTCTCCGCGGTGAAGGAGGCTAACAAGGCCATCGCGGGCGGAGCAAGGAAGGAAGGAGAAGAAGAAGAAGGAGACGAACAAGGAGCGGAACATCCGCAAGGAAGGCGAGAAGCGCCCGGAGAAGCGGGAGGCGCCAAGCCAGGGGGACGAGGGGCTCCCTCGGGAGCCGACGCCTCCGACACTACCGGCGCCGATGACGATGATGAGGATGACGAGGGGAGGAGGAGGAGGACTACAGCTTCTTTGGCTTGGCCGCACGCCCCCCGTGGAAAAGGGAGTGGGGCGCCGTGGCCGCCGAAGAACGCCCGCCCCCTCACTCCGCCGAGGCTTCACCGAGGTGGCCGGAGACGTGACTCTGTCGGGAGGAGCGAGGCCCCTCCCGAGTCATCCCACACCGTCGTGCCCTGTCGGGGGCGACTCGGTCCTGCCCTCGAACGGCCCCGAGGCGGCGGGGAGGACCGCCGAGGGTGAGGCGCAGGCCTTGGCCGAAGAGGCGGCGGCGCCGGTGGGCCAGTGTCCTGTGCCCGTGACCCCGAGTCGCGCGGGCCGAGGACACCTCAGTCCGAGCCCCCGAGCACGGCTTCAAGTGAGCGGTCGTTTCAACCACCCGGTCGCCGTGTAGGTGTCTGTCCTTTTAGTCTTCCGCCGCTCTTCTTTCTTTTCTTTTTTCTTTTTGAAGACTCACTCTTCTTGCTACGCAGCAAAAAGCGCAAGACGGCCCCAGCCCCGGCCCCGCTTGCTCCGCGCAAGCAGCTGAGGCTACAGGCCAGTACGGCAGCGCCACTGCTGCCCTGGGGTGGTGGGAAAGTCGGCGACCGAGGAAGCGGTGATCGAGGCGCCCTCGGCCATGGAGCCACCCTCCGCCCGTAGCGGACGGGCGCAAGCGCCCGGCGCTGGAGGCCTTGGCGGCGCGTGGAGGCCGTGACGGGGCCCGCCGCGGAAGTCGCCGTGACGGCGCTGCCCTGACGGCCACTGGCGACATGGTCATGGAGGAGCGAGCGCCCGTTCCGCCCCCTAAGCCGCGCCCGACGCAGGAGGTGGTGGAGATCCCTCCTCGAGGAGACCACCCCGTGCGGGGGAAAGAGGTGGTCGTCGCGGATGCTACCTCCTCAGGCGGCAACCGTATGGGGGGTCGTCGACCGGGGCGCCCGCCGAGGGGTCCTCCAGCCAGAACGTGCCGCCGCGTATTGTATGGTCGGACCGCCGGGACCGGAGGACCGCCGCCTACGGCCGGACGACGCCTTGGAGTCGACCGGTGGGGGGCAGGCGGACAAGTACATGAAGTCGGCCAAAAACCCGCTTGGTACGGCTCTCGCCGATCTTCTCGGGGACCTCCCCGACTGATGAAGGTAATACAAACATTTGTGGTCGAAGCCTTACCTTGGCATGAGCGCCCAAAGGCGGCTAACTGTTGGCCCCCGATTATAGGACTGGCGGTGGCGTCCCGGGAGAAATCAGAGTTTCTCCGGTTCAGGTCCGGCCTCGACGAGGCGCTCCATCTCCAACGACAGGGAGGCAAAACCAGCTGCGCACCGAGCGGGCCGCTCGGAACGCGGAGCTCGACAAGCTCCGCGCCGAGAAGGAGGCGATGAGGACGGCGCTTGCCGAGGCCTCCGGCACCATCGGGACCTTGACAGAGAACTTTGGTGAATATGGACACCGATCACCAGCTTTTATCAACGATGTCACCATGGTGCGGGCCGAGCTTGGGCAAGCGCCGAATGAGGCCATCCACTCCGGGCGCAGGCGGGCGGAGGAGGTGGTGCGGACGGAAGGTAAGTCTTTGTCGTTTTTGGGCGTCGCATCCTTGCATCCCAGCTCCAAGGCTGACCCCTGGCGGATCTGCGAGCTGAGGAGGAAGTCGTCGGAGCAAGCGGCGGACCTCGGCCGCAAAGGTGCAGACGGCCTATTCCTCGGCGCAGGGCGAGCTCGAGGCCCTGAAGGAGAAGGTCGGAGCCGTTTGCACAGCGGTTGAGGCCGGCGAGTCCGCCGGCAGCAGTCCACTGGGCCGCCTGGAGGCGTTGCCCAGACGGGTGGAAGCGCGTCCACGCCGCCCTTCAGTCCGGCCTTCGGACCGGCGTGTCGCACACCTTGGCGATGACCCTCTCCCACTACGACCTCGACCTCCCCAAAGTTTCCGAGGGGCTCGTCGTCACCGAGGACGAGGAGGGTCGCGAGAGGGAGGTGTTCGACGAGCCGCTTCGGGCCGGCGGGTGAAGGGGCCACGATGCGCTGGTCGGGCACTTCCAGACGGCGATCCTCCCTAACGCTGCCGAAGCGTTGTTGAGGACTTCTCCGTCCTCATTGGCGACGTAGCTGTTGAATGTTCCAAGCTTGGTGAGAGCTTGGAAACTTAAGGGTAGAAGCGACGTAGCTGTTGAATGTTCCAAGCGTTGTTGAGGACTTCTCCGTCCTCATTGGCGAGCTTGTACGTGCCCGGCTTGAGGACTTCGGCGACGATGAAGGGTCCTTCCCAAGGCGGCGTGAGCTTGTGGCGTCCCCTGTTGTCTTGGCGGAGACGGAGCACCAGATCGCCTTCCTTGAGATCTCGGCTCGGACCCGTCGGTCGTGGTAGCGTCGGAGGGACCGGCCGGTATCTTGCCGAGTGTAGGAGGGCAGCGTCCCGGCCTCGTCAAGCATATCCAGCCGAGTTCTCCCGAGCCCACCGGGTTGCGCCACTCCTCATAGGACTTGAGCCTCGGAGAGCCAAATTCCAAGTCAGTGGGGAGGACGGCCTCGGAGCCGTATACCAGGAAGAAAGGCGTGAACCCCGTGGCTCGGCTCGTTGTCGTCCTGAGGCTCCAGAGGACCGAGGGGAGCTCCTCGAGCCACCTTTTGCCGAACTTGTCGAGCTTGTTGAAGATCCGAGGCTTGAGCCCTTGCAGTATCATCCCGTTGGCCCGTTCCACCTGCCCGTTCGTCTGTGGGTGCGCGACCGAGGACCAGACAATGCGTATCTGGTGGTTGTCGCAGAAGTTTCTAAACTTCGCCCCCGTGAACTGGGTGCCGTGGTCGGTGATGATAGAGTTCGGGACTCCAAAGCGGTGGATGATGTCGGTGAAGAAGAGCACCGCCTGCTCGGATCGAATGTTGGTGACGGGGCGTGCCTCGATCCACTTGGAGAACTTGTCGATGGCGACAAGCAAATGGGTGAAGCCCCCGGGCGCCTTCTTGAGAGGTCCTACTAAGTCCAAACCCCACACGGCGAAGGGCCATGTGATCGGGATGGTCTGGAGTGCCTGAGCCGGTAGGTGCGTCTGACGAGCGTAGTACTGGCACCCCTCGCAGGTGCGCACTACCTCGGTGGCGTCAGCGACCGCGGTTGGCCAGTAGAATCCCTGCCGGAAAGCGCTGCCGACGAGGGAGCGGGGAGCGGCGTGGTGGCCACACACCCCGGCGTGGATCTTGCGAACCAGGGCAAGGCCCTCCTCGACCGTGACGCATCGCTGCAGGACCCCCGAGGGGCTCCGCTTGTAGAGGTCGTCCTCGATGACGACGAAGGACTTTGCTCTTCTCGCGATGCGTCTGGCCTGATTGAAGTCCTCGGGGAGGGTTCCCCGAACGATCCAATCGAGGTATGGCTTTCTCCAGTCCGGCTTGGGGTCGGCTTCCGGATCCTCCCCGTCGATCCCGTCGATCTCCATGGCCTCGGTTGCAGAGGGGACCTTGGACATCTCCCCAGCCCCCGAGGGGGGGTCAGAGTGATTCTCCGTGGTCTCCTCCTGTTTGCTGAGTGTGATGGAGGGAGCCGTGAGGTCCTTTGTGAAGACATCGGGGGGAACCGGGGTTCTTCCAGCGGCGATCTTGGCGAGCTCGTCGGCAGCCTCGTTGTACCTGCGGACGACGTGGTTGAGCTCGAGGCCCTCGAACTTGTCTTCCAGGGCGCGCACCGCCTTGCAGTATGCGTCCATCTTGGGGTCGTGGCAGCTTGAGTCCTTCATGACCTGGTCGATGACAAGCTGCGAGTCCCCTCGGACATCAAGGCGCTTGATGCCGAGTTCGATGGCGATCTTCATCCCGTTGAGTAGGCCTTCGTACTCCGCCATGTTGTTTGACGCTGGGAAGTGAAGGCGGATTACGTGTCGCATGTGCACCCCGAGGGGGGGAGACAAAGAGGAGGAGGCCGGCTCCAGTCTTCATCGGGGACCCGTCGAAGTACATTATCCAAAGCATTCCACCGGGAGCGGGGCGGCGGTAGCTGAGTATCGGTCCACTCGGCGATGAAGTCGCCCAAGACTTGAGACTTGATAGCCTTCCTTGGCGCGTAGGAGAGGGTTTCCCCCATGAGCTCAACGGACCACTTGGCGACCCCCGCCCGAGACTTCCCGATTTTGGAGGATCTCCCCCAACAGGAAGGAGGAGACCACCGTCAGGGGTGAGCGTCGAAGTAGTGTCGGAGCTTGCGCCGGGTCAGGACCACCGCGTAGAGCAGTTTTTGGATCTGCGGGTAGCGGATCTTGGTCTCGGACAACACCTCGCTGATGAAGTATACTGGCCTCTGGACCGGCAGGGTGTGGCCCTCCTCCTGCCTCTCAACGACGATGGCCGCGCTGACTACTTGCGTTGTTGCAGCAACGTACAGGAGGAGGGGCTCCTCTTCGGCTGGCGGGACGAGGATCGGGGCCCTGGTGAGGGCGGCTTTGAGCTTGTCGAGGGCCTCCTGGGCCTCGGAGGTCCAGGAGAAGCGCTCGGACTTTCTTAGGAGGCGATAGAGGGGCAGGCCCTTCTCGCCGAGCCGTGAGATGAAGCGGCTTAGAGACGCCCAGATGCCCCATGACTCTCGCACACCCTTCAGGCCCCTCGATCGGCCCCATGCTCGTTACCGCGATTATTACCTTCTCCGGGTTGGGCTCGATGCCGCTTGAGACGATGAACCCGAGGAGCATGCCGGGGGGGGATCCCGAAGACGCACTTCTCGGGGTTGAGCTTGACGCTCTTGGCCTTGAGACATTGAAATGCGACCTCAAGGTCAGAGATGAGGTTGTCGGCCTTCTTGGTCTTGACCACGATGTCGTCGACGTAGGCCTCTACGGTTTCACCGATGTGGTCTCCGAAAACGCCCAAAGATGCACCGGCCGATATGTGGCCCCCCGTTCCTCGAGCCCGAAGGGCATCGTCACGTAAAGTACATACCGAAAGGGGTGATGAAGGAAGTCGCGAGCTGGTCGGACTCCTTCATCTTGATTTGGTGGTAGCCGGAATAGGCGTCAAGGAAGGATAAGAGCTCACACCCCGAAGTGGAGTCGACTATCGATCGATACGTGGTAAGGGAAAAGGGACTTTCGGACATGCTTTATTTAGATTAATGTAATCTACACACATCCTCCATTTCCCACTCTTTTTCCTAACCAAGACAGGGGTTAGATAACCACTCGAGTGGTGGAACACCTCCTTGATGAACCCGGCCGCCAAAAAGTTTGTTCACCTCCTCGCCAATGGCCTGCGCTTCTCTTCGTCAAATCGGCGCAGACGCTGCTTCTTCGGGCTTGGACCCGGCCCGGATGTCAAGGGAGTGCTCACGACTTCCCTCGGAATGCCCCGGCATGTCCGAGGGGCTCCATGCAAAGATGTCGGCATTTTTGCGCGGAGGAAGTCGACGAGCACAACTTCCTATTTCGGGTCGAGGGAGGCGCAGATCTTCACCGCCTTGCCGATGGAGAAGCGGGGTCCAGCGGGACCTCCTTCCTCTCCGTCGGACGGCTCGAATGCGCCGGCGTGACGCTTTGGTGTCGAGGGCTTCGGAGATCGCCATAGCCTCGGCGTGCTCGATCGCCTCGACGTCGTAGCTTGAACGCGTGTTCGTAGGGAGGAGCCAACGGTGATGACGCCATTAGGGCCCCAAGATCTTGAGGAGACGGTAAGTGTAGTTGGGGACGGCCATGAACTCGTGATACGCGGGACGCCCGAGGATTCCGTGATAGGTTCCTCGAAAGTCAACCACGCCGAAGGTGATGACCTCCTTGCTTTTAAAAAATTCGATGGCGTCCCAAAGCAGCATCGGGAGGTCGATCAGCCCGAGGGGCCAGCGCGCCTACCCGGCACTACGCCCGAAAAGGAGAGCTACCGGGGGCCGTGAGCGCCTATCCCCAACAAGCCGAGGGTTTCGGAGTAGAGGATGTTGAGGGCACTTCCGCCATCCATCAGCACCTTGGTGAGCCGCATGACGTTGTCCGACAATGGGGTCGACCACGGCGGGTACCGCCCGGCTTTGGCACGTAGGGGCGGGTGGTCGTCGATGCTGAAGGTGATGGCGTCGGCGGACCAGGGCAAATGCGCGGAGTGGCGGGTGCACCGAGAATATCTCTCGACGCCGCGCTTGATCGGGCGCGGGTGAGGTTCACGGCAGCCCCCGATGACCATGAAAACGTCATGGACCTCAGGGAACTCCTCGCCTTTGTTTTCCCCCTCCTTCTTTTTCTTGTCCTCAGGTGGGGGAAGCTTCTGATAGAAGCGACAAGCCAAATCGCACTCCCCCATAGTGTGCTTGACGGGGAATTTGTGGAAAGGGCAAGGCTTTTTGAGCATGTCGTCGAAGGCCCCGGGCCCCGGGGGGCCTCGGGGGGTCTTGCGGTCAGCCGTGGCAACGATATCGTCCTCGGAGTCCACCTCTTTCTTGCCCTTTTTCCCTTTGTGCTTGTTCTTCTTGTTTTTTCTGGGGCCGCGGGCTGCCTCCCCCTCGGCATTGTCCTCCTTCCGCTTCCCTTTGCCGCCGACGTCGCGGAAAATCGCTCCCACCGCCTCCTCGCCGGAGGCGAAGTTCGTCGCCACCTCGAACAGCTCATTGGCGGTGGTCGGCATCTTCCGGCCCAACTCGTGGGACGAGCTCCTTGCAGGTCGTGCCGTCAAGGAATGCACCGATGATAGCGCCGGCCACGTTGGGCAGCTCCGTGCACTTCTTCGAGAAGCGCCCGATGAAGTCACGTAGCGTCTCGTGGGCCTCGGGCGGCAGCTGCGGAGATCCCACGAATTCCCCAGGGGCGCACGTATGTGCCCTGGAAATTTCCCACAAAACCCCCCGACTAGCTCGGACCGGGCCGCGGATTGTGCGGGCGGGAAGATGCTCCAGCCAAGCGTGCGAATCACCCAAGTGCAGCGTAAGGTTGCGGATGATAAGCCGGTCATCGTCCGCGCCGCCAAGCCTGGCATGCTAGGCGGTAGTCGTTGAGCCAAACCTCGGGGTTCGTTTCTCCCAGTATTTGGCAAGATTGGCCTATTTGTCGGAACCGGAAGGGGAACCGTGCGCTGCGGATCTCCCCATGAGCCTTGCGGGGCCCCGAGGATCGGCATCGTCCGCGGTCCTCGTCGCTATCGCGCCTTCCGCCCTGCGCGGCTGGCGGTCGCATCCGGCCCGGCTCCGGCTTCCTTTGGCGGCGTTGTTGATGGCGTTGCGTGCGTCACCATCATCGATCTTTGCCGCGGTCGCCCCGAAGACGCTTCATGGATCGGCTTCGCGATGGGTCCCGATGGACCGAAGCTTCGCGCCGTGGGCGCTCTTCGTCCTCCTCATCCTCGGTGTCCGATGCCGGGAGGCCGAGCATTCAGCTTCTTGGACAGCTGGGTCTCGAGATAATCTCGCAGATCATCTCGAATCCGCCGTCCCTCCGGGTCGATGGTTTCGCATCGACCGGACGAGGAGGGGCCCCCCCGCGACGTTATGACTTCTTGGCGTGGGAAGATGGGGGGACGCTCTCCACCCTCGTCGTTGACGCATCCTTCTGTTGACGTCGGTAGCGTCCGACGAGCAGCGGGGCTAGGATTGCGTGCGCCGCACGGTGGGCATGCTCGTACGCTTCTATCTCCGTCGTAAAGCAGGCGGGTCGCCGAGCCTGTCCCCAAGCTCCCGAATCCGCTCGATAGCGGGACGCCGTGGCCCTCCGAGGGGTAGCCGGTGGCTCGCCGGTCCCCCGGAGGGCCCGCATGTGCCGGAGTTTGTGGCCCCCTGCCCCGGAGGCCGGGATGTGTTAGGGTCTCGGGGTTGCGTCCGCCGGAGTCGCTCTGCGGCGGGCACGGGATCACGGCCCTGGTCGCCGCCCGTCATTGCCGTTGCCGCCTTACGCCGAGCTCACCGATCTCCACGTGAAAGCATTCACGAGTCGGATCGTACATGTAAATGGGGGAGTCGAGCGGGGTAGCCGAAAGCGAAGGCATGCTCCGGAAGGAACCCCTCCGGGCTCCGTGTCCTCGAGGTAGGGCCGGATCGGGTGGATGTAGCGCCGCGCAGTGGCGCTGGCCGCCTCCCTCGCCTAACCAGGTACTCCTCATAGGCGTGGATGGATCCGTCGGGGATGTCCGCGTCGAGGCGCTCCGTGGAGCGCCGCCGACGGCGTGGACGCCTCCTCCCGGGCTCCCATGACGGTGGAGACGACGTTGCGCACGTGGCAGCAGGCGTTGACCAGGCCAAATGGCTGGCGTGGTGGCGATGGCGGCGGCGCGTCGCCCAGCCACAACGCCGCAAGGTCCTCCTCCGCACTGGCTGGCGTCGTGGTGCGCTCGGGCGGGAACGGCGCGCCACGGCGCCTCGCGACGTGCCGGGCAGAGGTCCACCGGAGCTCGGGGTCGAGGTCCCCGGATTCCGGCCGGGAGAAGTTCCATGTCGCTTGGACTCCGATTGACACGAACTCGAGCTCACCAAACCGGATCATGGTCCCGGCTCCAGCCGGGGCTGGAGTGGAGTGGAGTTAGGCTGGGAATCCGCCCCGAAATGTCGTTCTTGGCCATTCCGGAGTTTTGGCGGGAAGGAAAGCGAAAAGCACGCACAAGCCCCTACTCGGCGCGCCAAGCGCCGGGTGCTAAAACTAGTGGTCCTAGTACCAACGAGTGAATTTACGTGCGTGCTCCCAACCCCGGATGGTGTGCAAGAAGGACACAAGAAGGTTTTGTATTTTCCCGCACCAAGGTGCCTGTAGGTAGGGGGTGTACAAGCAAGTGGAGAGGGAACTGGTCCCAAGTCTCGTGTGAGATGAGTGAGTGTGTGTGTTTGTTTGCCAAGGAGATTGCTTGACTTGCTTCCTAGGATTCACTGTCCCCGGAAGGACCCCCGTCCCCCCTCCTTTTATAGCCGGAAGGGGAGGGACGGGCTTTACAGTACAGTGTTTGAATAGGAAAGACGGCGGTGGGCGCCGCCTCATCCTGCCGAGGCCTAGGGGCTCCCTCTCTCCTTGTGCCGAGGCCCCGGGTGAGGGCGGCGGTTTTGTCTTGTACGGCGCCGCACTGTCGATGGCGGGCGCCGTCCCGTGGAGTCGGCTCCTCGTTCTTGGTGAAGGAGGGGACGTCTGCCTCTGCAGGGGTCGGCGTGGGCGTCATGATGAGCGTGCCCAGGTACCGTGGCCTGCTGTAGCTTTGACTCACTCCCGGTCCGGCTCCCCGAGGGCCGCGGCATCGTTGTCGTATACGGCGTGGCCGACGTAGAGATACAGCGTACGGGGCCATCTTCGTCTGCCCCGGCTCTGGAAGCCTGGGTGCACAGTGGCCGGGGCACCGGAAGACTCGGCCGCCGTGCAGGGGTGGCGCCGTGCTCCTGCCCGGGATGCGGCATGCTCCGTATTTGGACTTCCCGTGATGGGACCTGTTACAGGGGTTAGTCATCATGTCGCCCTACAGTGGGCGTGCATGGCCGCTACTGTAGGGATTGCGTAATCGTGAGCGTGGGCGCAGAGTGGTGACGGGACGGCTCCCATCCCCTGCCAGGGGCTAGCGTCAGCCTGACAGTCACTGTGGGAAGGCGGGCGGTAGATATACGTCAAGTCAGTGGTCAGTCCTTGACCAGGTGATGCGGCGCGTGTCGTCCGAGGCCTTAGCGCGGGGGCTCGGTCGGGACGGAAGGCGGAACTCGTCCCGAGGCCGCCGGCAGGAGGCCCCGGGCGAGGCGGAGTGTTAGTGCCCGCCCCGAGGCCTCAGCAGGGAGGCCTCGGGCGAGGCGGGCGTTAGTGCCCGTCCCGAGGCCTCAGCAGGGAGGGGCTCGGTCGGGACGGAAGCGGACGCCGCCCGAGGCCTCGGGCCGAGAGGCTCGGGCGAGTCGAAAGCGGACGCCCGTCCGAGGCCTCTACGGGGGAGGCTCGGGCGAGGCGGAAAACAGGAACTCGCCCGAGGCCTTGATGAAGGAGGCTTGGACGGGGCGGAAAGCTAGCGTTTGCTTGAAGTCCCCGCAATGTGGGCTCGGTGGTGTTAGTGCAGTATGGCTGGGCCTTGGCAGGCCGTGTTTTGTTACTGTGTGGCCTAGTTTTGCGTTTCTTGGGCCTAATTGTTAGGAGGGCCCTTAATTTGGTCCCCGACAGGGATTTATCTCTATCTTTAGTAGAGATGTTAAGAAATATCAGCATTACAACATAAGTTATCAAAATAGAAGTTCTAGTACATAAACAAACTATTGCCAGCGAAAATAACATATTAAGCACATATCCATAACTAAACAAAGTTATGTCACACTTTGATTAGTCCCCATGCCACACAAACAACAAAGAACACATGCTTTAAACACAAGATTAAGCATCTATTGCACTTCATAGTTTAATTAAACAAAAACAATTAACAAATGGTGGTGCACCAAACATTTATTCTAGAGATCTTCATAGTTTAATTAAACAAAAACAATTAACAAATGGTGGTGCAGCAAACGTTTATTCTGGAGATGACAATATTATGGGCGGTACCTCTTAACTAAATATAACTACTATATAAATCTTATAATTTATGGATAAGCATATTATTTACTAGCATTTAATTAGGATTTAATGGCAATAAAAGCATGTGACACATGATAGATCTAAATCTTAATACTTTCTAAAACACATGGATTTAGAATAGAAGAAAAGTAACAAAAAAAGGAAAAAGAAAGCCAACTAAAAGAAGTGGAGATAAGTGGCCATCTCTTCCTAGTGATGAAGATGACACTGAACAAGGAGTCAGGCCTTCCTGATTCATATGGTGAAGAAAATCGGACATGCTCAAAATGAAATACTGGACTAAAGAGCAAAGAGCATCTTGTGAGTAACTACCAGTTCCATATCTGGTAGATTAGCTGTCGTTCTTCCCTTTGCGTCCTACTTTTGATTGCCTTCTGACACCCTCGTCCACCCGTGGATCAAACCAACACCATCATCCACCCTAGTTGTAAGCTGGTATCCTCAGCAGCTACATTTTGCTTTCAATATAAACAGGGCCAAGGCCATTGGTATAAAAAATATGGAACTCAGAACATAGATAATTGGGTGCATGAACGCTAGGCTCATAAGGGAAAGTGTGAAGGCTGTTCAAGGAGAGGGAGACATAGGAGATTAGTTCATTGGTTAAATAAATTGAGTAGACCGGTTTGGCTTACACAGGCACCAGGACACATCCAAGTACAACTGATCTCCTATCTTCACTCACACGCTAGTCTAGTTCTCAAGCTTAAACATACAACCATATCCAAAGCAGTAACTCTAACCAACTCTGCATTACTTTAGCTGAAAATAACACTGAACCATCTGAACTCTCTTCATGCTGCTCGCCCAACATCTGTCATTACTTCAACTGAAAATAACACTGAACCAACTGAAGATATCTGATCATGCTGCTCGCCCAGCATCCTTCTACACCTGGGGCTGTAGGTCCAGTCCCACATGGGCTTAGAGGGTTAAGAAAAAGAGGTTTATATGGTTTTCTCCTTTTGTCAAAAACAGGGCAGATGCCTTGCGCTTATAAGGGATGCCTTGAAACAGAAATGTAGCAATAAATTTGAGCAGATAAAATATATTTGCCAAAATGCACTTGAGAATACATAAATGTTAAATAAAAAAATACTCTGTAACAAATGCTGCAATTACTTTCTTCTCAGACACTAAATGCTGGGATTTTTTTCTCTTGTCAAATGCCAGATAGTGCACACGACAAGCAAAAATTACAATGGCGTGTTTGTGCAAAATACAGTTGTCCTAGTATGGCCATAATGAGACAATCCGTAGTTGGGATATTCAAAAGGAACAATAAATTTGAAATTTGGTGGACTTGATATTATAACAAAAACTGCAAATTGTCGCAAGATGCTTTCTGTTTAACCCAATTCCCCTTTCTATTTAAAAAATCAAACAGCCAGATAGCAAACTAATAAAACTGTATACATAAATATCGCTTGCCTAGGTTGTAAGATTTCAAAAATATTGTGTAAATATCATAACATGCAAGAATCAAAACACTGCTCCGACTTGAAAAATATACCAACATATTAGTGTAGTAACACATGAATTTCATTTGTCCTGCATCAATAAAATGAGGTCTATAAGATTTGCTATCATAACAGAGAGTTGAAACAATGACAAGGACGGACAATAAACAGACTGAATAATTATATTTGTGATATTGTTTTAGTCTCAAACAAAAGAAATATGGATCTAACCATAATTCCTGAAGAGGAAGCTTTACTGTCACTAAACTTCTGTACATAACTCTAATCAAAGGTGCAGGAGCAGCATAAGGATACATAAACACAATGCTATGATTCACGAAGAGGAATACACAGACCTATATTTTTGTTTGCATTGAATCAACAGTGGCAATGCTTGCTTCTTGATTTCTAGAGTATTTCAACATTTTTGTTTATTGAATTTGAAGAACTGATGCAATGATCTATGAACTTCTCCATAGTTTTGAGCACAACAGAGTCGTGCTTTTTATCCATTCAGGAAGCTTATCAGTTGGGCAGGAAAGACTCTTGGTTGATGAAGTCTGTGCATAACGTGAGTCAACCAATAGCATTGCAGCATAGTCATTTATGTGCCTGATTGCCCTGCCTGCAATTATTTCATCTTATCATATAAGGAAGAATTTAAAGTGCAATATGGATGACAAATGCTCAAGAGAAGCAGCTTACCAATAGATTGATTCACAGCTTTCATGCATAAGTTCTCATAATACTCTCTTCCACCTCTAGTGCACTTCCGTAATATATCATAGCCAGGCTGAAGTTCACATTCATTGTCATATTTTCTGCTTGATCCCTTATCATCTCCAACCAAAAATGAGCTAGAAATACTTTCGATATGCTTTATCGTTTCTATCAGCTCGACATCAGATGGACTTGGATAAGGCAAGCCGACCATTATTACACAACGACCCATCCCATTGCTGAAATTTATGCCTTCAGAAATCTTCCCACCAACAACGGCTAATAGAAGTGCCCCATTGACACCTGTGCCTTGGGAAAATTTATTACAGGATTCAATTGTCTCCTTGTATTTGTTGAGGACAGCCTCGACATCAGCACTGTTCCTTGGTTCTCTGAAAACATGTTTCTTTTTAGAAATCCTGGAAATTGTGCCTGTGGTCATCCATGCATCATATACACGCCTTTCATAATCATATGAAGAAAAAAACATAACAACTCCCTCAGGCACAACTGTTATAATATTACAAATGAAACGCCCCAGCTCTTCAATCTGTAAACACAAGTAAAATAAGAATTACAAAGCATAAAGTGCATTCAAGTAGAACATATTGCACAACAACACTATAAAGCAATGCAAGAAGTGGCAAATCAAAACGGGTTCAAAACAATCGCAGAAAAAAGAAGTCACTGTTAAGAAGCCTAGATGGATGGAATCATACGCCCATGTAGTAATTATATTTCCAAAAAAAAAAGGATCAACAAGGACTTATGTACGTGCATTCAAGGAATGTATAACATAGTAACATCACAAGGTAATGAAACAAAAAGAAACACAGGAATATAGAAGGGACTTGTAAATACATTTTGCAGCTAGCTTATAGTGCCCTGGGTTTCAAATAGGCAAGTTGACTAAGGGATGGTACATGTTGTAAATACTGTCAAATAAATTTTTGAATCAATGCTTATTGGAAAGAAGATGGCAGCAAAATACAAATAATTCATAATTTCACAATCTATTGTTGAGTAGCAGAAGCGAATGGGTCGGGGACGTTAGATATGAGGTAGAAAGTGCAAACCATGGAAGGAGAGCTCCTTGAATTGTAACTGAAATCAAATGTCATGCCTGAGGGTCCACGTGTAACTGCTATTGGAAGAATACTCTCAGGGGGAACAATATGGTTGCAAGTGAAGAATTTTATATCAGTTGGTGGTAAGCTTGGACACAAGCGTAGCCTAGTTTCTTCAATAGGCTGGAGGGTTCCACCAGCCAGGATGACAGCATAAGCATCCCGTGTAACCTATAACAGATATAAGGAACACAATTCATAAGTAGCTAAAATACATACTTTCAACCATTCAAAAACGAAACATTTAGTACCTCGGAAAATACTTTTTCTGCAGAAAGCATCACAAATTTAATATATGCTTCATCAGATTGTCCACCTAGCTTTTGCTTTGCAACTATAATTCTTCCATCATCATTGCTGTTCAGAAGGGAGCGTAGAAAGTCAACCAATGCCTGAAAGCATGCTATACTGCTTCCTTCATCATGGAGCTGGAGATCAAACTGATTTTGGATACTAGCTAACTTGTTTGCATATCCACTAACCTGAAAAGGCAACAGTCAGATCAAATGGGCATTGGACAACTGAATGGGTACATTTTTGGAAGAAATTCACCTTGTGGATTATATTGCTTTCTTTCACAAACTGACAAAGTTTTACTATGTTTATATTATCAATGTCAAGGGAAAACAAGAATTGGTTTATGGTCATAGAAGACATAATGCTGGCACCATCTTGATTGTTAATCAAAACACGTAGGAAAGACCTTGTTAGAACTGTCAAGGTCTGGATGTATCGTCGATTCCCAGCTCCCAAAACATTGTGAAATCTATTAAGGTATTCATCCAGGTGGGAAAGGACTGCCTTCAACTACAATCCAAAAGGAAATTGAATATCAGGAAACGCAGTCAGGAAACTGAGAAAAGGACAGCATAATTTCACTTGTAAGTAGCACATGACAGAAGAAATGCTAGAATCCCAGTTTTAGCCCAAGGAAACACCAAAAATGTCAATTTAGAAGGCATCCTCAAGTCATGTACTAACTGAATGTTGCTTTCAAAATGAAAATTCTAAACCTGAATCAGATGAAACCAGATGAAAACCATATATAGAATCTAATCATGTGTCATAGAACCACATAGGCAAGCCACGCTAACCCCACCACTAAAACTCTAAACGACCCTCTTTGTTTATATGCCTAAATTCTGCGAAAGGGACCCTAGCTAAGTTGGTTAGGTGGCTTCAGTAGCACTCCTCAGATCCTGGGTTTGAATCCCTGTGAGAGCAAATTTCAGGTTAGGGTTAAAAAAAAATTCTCTTATCAGTCTCTTGCCAAAGCACCAAGGCCCAGCCCAGGCCATTAGTCGTTCTCATGAGGGCTATGGTGGCACTTTGTAGGGGTGAGGCAGGTTGGGGGGTTTTCTTGACCTACATGACAAGGTATTCCCTATCACACAATGCCTGGGGGTTGGTCATACCTTCCGCAGGTCAAGTTTTTTATATGCCTAAATTCCTTTTTGTGCTTTGACAACAGTACTGAATGAGCATCAGGCACACAAAATATAGAGCTATATGCCATTTATGTTCTAACAAGAAAAATCATAATTAATAAAAGGTGTGGAATATAGATGTTTATATTCATTGAATGAAACAAAGCAATACAGCTGCAACTAAATATAATGATCTATGACACGGGACAAAATACCATTTGCTAGACTGTGATGGAAAGGTTAATGAAATGTGAGGGTAACCTGAGAAGACATGATCTTTGAGTTGTACATGTTAGTCAAGGAATCAGCTAAGTTGTGTGCCTCATCTATGATGACAACACTGTTCTTCAGATTAATGCCAAGTGATTCTCTAGCTGACTTGAGTAACAAAGATTGATAAGGAAGGACTACAAGATCAGCTGAGCGGACCATGTCTCGTGAACCATAGTAGGGACAAGTTCCAATCTTCTTCCCTATCCGTGCCAAATCCTCGATGTCTAATGCACCTTGCTTTGACACTTCACTACTGAACTCTTTCTGCAGACTTCTACTTCTTAACATCGGGCAGCCACAAGAGTGCTTTGCTGGGCGCACCTTTCGTTTATCGTCCTCAAGCTGCATATTCACGGCCATAATAACAAATCAACCAAGTTGAAAATTGCAGCAGGATGTTAGTCCTAAAATGCTAAGCAAACATAAATATGGTAGTCAAGCAATAACAACGGTCAGTTTTGTAAAAAGGGGGTTACGTCTAAATGATTTGGTCCATTTAAATGCTAAGCAAAACAAAGAAGATAAGTAACTTCCCAATAACAGAGATTCCTGAATAAACAAAGGTCAAGAAGCACTGGTAATCATAGTTAGTAGTAGCATGGGCACCCGTATAAATAATAATTGCATTTGGCTAAACAAGTGAAAGGATAGTATGTAACAGCTATTAGGAAAGCACTTCAAACGGTAACAGTACAAAGAATGAATCAAGATCAGCAGACCTTAATTTTGGTGCTCTTCTTGTTCTTCTGCAGTTCCAAGCACCTCTCATTAATCCTGTTTGCACTGCCCATCTTTAGAACATCTGTAGGAAATTGCATCATCTGTTAACTTGTCTCAGATGCAGTGGCACCTCCTAAAAGAAAAGACAGCATTTTTAATAGATCTCGTTACCCTTGTTGATGCACAAGTTCTTCCTGGACCCCAAGCACACCGTCCTGATCCGCCCAGCGAACTCCGTCCTCTTGAGCTCCCCGACGAACTGAGAGAGCTGCGAGTGCGTGCGGCTTGTGAAGTAAACCTTGGGCGTCACCTCCTCCTCCGCGTCCTCATCCAACTCTTCGCCCTCGCTACTACTGCTACTACCGCAATGTGCTCGTTTCCCAATACCCCGCCTCGCGACGTCTTCGCTGTCGCTCTCATACTCCTCAAGAAGGAACACCCCCTCGTCGTCGCCGCCGTTTTCATCCCCAAATCCATCTGGTTTCCGTGAAACCACCGTTTTCCTCATCGCGAGAGGCTTCGCCTTCTTCTTAGTGCTCTCTTTAACCGGCGGCAGCGGTGTGAAATCCCGCAACCAGTCGGGCTCGTCGTCATCACCCCCGGAGCCGGAAGCACCGCTGGGGTGCGCCGGTGCCGTAGCGGCGGCTTCTCGGTGGTCGAGGAGCCACTGCAGCGCACTGCAGATGATGCTGAGCGTCTTGCCGGTGCCTGCGGTGGGCATCGAAAAGGGCGCGAGACCAGTAGGTATTTAGCGTTTCGAGTACGGCGGCGGGAAGGGAAGAGTGAGGATATGGTGGTCGGCGACTGACCGGTAGGGCTCTCGAGGAGGGCGAGGGAGCCGGGGCCAGAGGAGAGGGCGCCGTAGAGGAACGACATGAACTCCGACTGGATCGGGTACGGCGCGAACGGGAACGCCGGGAAGTCTTTCCGCGGCGGCGGCGGCGGCGGCGGCGGCGGCATTGTCATTTCTCGGCGAGCGCGCGGCGGGAGACTGACTGCCGGACATTTGGGGTTTCCCGCCGCTGGCGCCCAATGATGTAGTGGTGGCGGCGGATGACGCTGTTGTGGTCTTGGGTGGGATGGGCTGAATTGGACTGGACCGTGTTTGGATGTAGGCTAACTGTATCTAGATGGGCTTTGATTCGATCCAATACATTTAAATCTGACAAAGGTTTAGGTTAAACCCGGTTTTTTGTTTGGTTTTACTTTTGGGCTGTATTGGTTTAAGGTGAAACAAACTAAGAAGGCTGTTAGGCTGATTTGGTTTGGGCCCTATTAAAGTGGACTGATTCGGTTTGATTGTCAATAATAGAGTTAACAATGAGTTTTAATTCTATATATTCATTTTGCTTTTGTTTACGGCTAAATATAAACAATAGCATGAGGTGCCAGTGAATTAGTGGGTTAGAAATATATTTTAATGGGTTGAGCGTACAAGTGGTTTGGTTTGGTGTGGATGATTGAAGTCATGGTCTAATTTGGTTTGAATTTGACTTTCACATATATATGCTTTGGATTGGTGCGGGTTTGGTTTGGATCTCGGTCCTTTGTCGACTTTGATTCCAAGTCACAAGTTTTCTTGTTAATGCTCGGAAAAAAATTCACATTATCTTGGACTTTTTGCGAGAATCTATTTTCCTCCCCCGAAACCAAAACCGGGTAAACCACCTTCAAAACTTTTAAAACTTTTTATTTTACCTCCCTAGTTTGATTATAAGCGGTTTTAAAGTCGGGTTTTTTATTTTTTAGGTCCTATTTGAATGCAAAATATTTTTGAAGTATTAGAAAAATACTACGGTTTGCTAACATACTTTGGTTTAAAAGCTACTAGGTGTTTGGATGTAATAAATTTTATAGTCTTCAAAACCATGGTTTTGTCAAAATCGTAGTCTTTTGGAGTTTTAAAAACTCCACTCATAACCTCTTTTTCTAAACCACGATATTATGTCTCTTTGGCTTATAAAACTATAGTTTTATGATTCCATAGTTTCTAAAAACTGCATTAAGTCAAATCTTTGAAAAATTATAGTAAATAAAAAATTATAAAATGAAAAACCTAATTTTCTTGAGCTCCACCACATGAGTAGATCTACACTGAACATATTAATATGCTTTATTACAAATTTTTTTTTTGTTGTTTTCTTTTGTAGCTTTAGATCTATACTTTTATATAATTAATTTATAGTTGTAGCTTTTTATGATTCAATTATGACAAAATTTTTGTAGTAGACTAACTATTATAGTCTTGAACACCATTAAAAATTCTATACTTATTGGACCATGTATAACTTATTTATAGAAAAAGTTTATAACTAGGTTATACATGATCCAATGAGTATAAACCTTTTAATATAGTTAAAGCATACAATAATTAGCCACTACAAAAAAATTTATTGTGATTGGACACGTTGACAATCATTAATGTATGAATTCAACCATCAACTAGCCATAGAAAAGGATACAATTGCGATCACCAAAGTAGATATAGGGTTTGCACTGGCAGAATTCCACTAGTTTTGGTGTTTCACTGTTTCTGCAGGTGTAAACTGGAAAAGACGCAATTCTAGAAGTCTTATCAAAACATAGAACAGGAAATCAGACGCCACGGCAACGCAGGAAGGATCTAAAAGATGCTACAAGACACCACGCCGAAGCGGAAGGCCGGAGGCCACAAGGCCAGACCGACCGGTCTGGGCCTAGGCCCACTCAAGACCCGCTTTGCCTAGGTTACTCCACCGCCTATGAGGATTGATCTCAGCCGTACGTCAAAGTCGGTTTGATCTGATGGCTCAAGATCATCGCCCAAGGCTATAAAAGAAGGGCAGGACCCCTCCGGGAGAGGCACATTCATTCATTCTCATTCAAAGTCTGATCATCAGCCAGGAACCCTAGTCAGAGCTCCTTAGCTAGGGCCTAGATAGCTAGTTAGAACTAGAGGAAGGCAAACGAAGGCTTGAATTCCGGAGCCATCAAGAGCTTGGATTTGGTATAGTTCTTACCACCTCTCACCTTTGTTCTCTTTCATTGTATAGTTATATGATTGCTACAATTGAATTGATGAATACTTATTATATGCTTATATTCATAGTTATTATATTCTTTGTCTATTGTGGTCATATGCTTAGTATAGCTAGATTAACATTATACTTATTCATAGGTTCGTATAGCACTCATCTAATTGATCGTTGGGTGAGTGGTCAACATTGTGTAAGTGTGGTGCTTATACGTTGTTTACCTGCGAATGCACCCTATAAGCCGAGCTTGGTAGATCGTGGGTGTGACAATTCTGTTGAGTCCTATATAGTCTAAACCCTATCTATAGGCATAGTAGGACTTGTATACAAAGGAAGGGCGTGCTATGTTCTCAAACTTCCCTAGTATGTCCACTATGAGTAGATATGATGCTAACCTTAGCAATGATTACTAAGTGTAACTGCACTAACTATAGTATGCATTGACATGTAGCTAGAAATAATTTAGTAATATCTCTTGATGTTCTAGTAGTAACCCTAATAATATAGCTAGGAGTCTCTATCTGTTTACGCTAATGATTTATACTTATCTTTATCATTTATCTTGTGACTTACCCATGCATTGAGTAGCGAGGATATGGTAATGCCTATCCATTACACTATAGGTTATTTAGCTATCCTACGCGTATACCCTGTAGACCTTCCCTTAGGAAAATATAAATGATAACCTGGTAATACTCTGGTAAAATGCTACAATGGTATTTGATCTGTGCGCTTATGGATACTATTTCTATATTCTAAATGGTACCATAATTTAATACGACACTCCTAATGTCATAGCTGGGGATAATAACTTAGCGCTTTAGTAGCGATACTATGATTTGCCCATAAGCATTTTCGCAATCAATTCGGGGGAGTAAATTTTATATCTATTTTCGTAGTGACATTAAGGAGTGTCAACAAGTATTTTTGGCGCTGTTGCCGGGGAAGGCAAATGGCGAGTGTAAAAAGGAATAGCGATAGACCTTACAAACTAATAAGATAGAGGAAACCATAGACCCCTACTCAATGCAGGCTTACCCTTGTGCTTTCTATCTTTGTGATCTCTTATGTAGGGTAATGAATAAGTGGTTTTGATCTGTCAGATAACTACGTTGAAAATCCAGAGAAAGTCTTTCGAAGAAGGAAATTTCAACAAGTGGGGGATATCTTTGAATCTCCGTCAAAGACACCCACTGCTGAGGTTTGTTCTTTGGGGGAGCAAGCTCCTATAAGTGAAGAAGAAGAGCAACAAGAAGGCAATTTAGCACCAGCTTTCGAGGAAATGGCTGATAAGTCACTACGTGAGTTCTCCACTCCAACCACCAACAACATCCGTACTGGACCTAACGTCGAAGTTGGGGAGAATGGATTCGAGCTCAAGCCAGCTCTTATCACCATGGTGCAGACCAACCTGTTTTGTGGAAAAGTACACAAAGATGCAAGTGCTCATCTCCAACACTTCCTAGAGATTTGCAGCACTTTCAAAATGAAGGATGTACCAAGAGACGCCATCTTGCTGCATCTGTTCCCATTCTCACTGTTGGAAAAGGCAAAGCAATGGTTCTACGCGAATAAAGAAAATCATACAACTTGAGACAAGTGCTCTATAGTTTTTCTATCAAGGTTCTTTCCTATGGGTAAGATAAGTGCCCTAAGGGGGAAGATCTCAAGATGAGTCAGTCTCAGAGGAATGAGAACGCTTTTAAGATTACATATCAGAATATCCTCATCATGGGATGGTTGGCTCCTCATGCAGACTTTCTATCACGGGCTCACCAATAGCACCTATAACAACATTGATGCTGCTGCTGGAGGTGTATTCATGTCATTGACCATACCACAAGCTACTGCTCTTATAGAGAATATGGTGTCCAACCAAGATTGGAGTGAAGAGCACCAACCAACCCACAAGAGGAGTGGAGGAGTGCACCAGCTTAAGGAGGTAGACATGATGTCTGCAAGATGTTATGAAGAAGCTGGAAGACAAGGCCAGCCTAAAATAAGATGTCATGCACATCAGTGATTCATGCATAACTTGTAAAGTGTGTGGCAATATGGGACACTCAGGCAACAAACTGCCCCGAGACCCGTGAGGATGTGAACTTCATCAACAACAATAACAACTATCATCCTCAAAATCAAGGATGGAATCAGCAAATATCTAACTATCAAGGTAATTTCCAAGGTAACTTTCAAGACACTAATTTTAATAGCTATGCTCAATTGCCTTTGAGAGAAGTGATCTCCAATTAAAATAAAATTATGGAGACTTTATCTAGGAAGGTAGCATCCAATGATAAAATGCTAGAAAACATAAACACTAAAATAGATAGATTTACCTCTGCTGTTAAGAACCAGCTTAGCTTCAATAAAATGATAGAACAATAATTAGCTCAGCTGGCAGTCGCTGTTCTACCGACCAATGAAGCTAAGATTCTAGGGCAACCTCTAGAGCCCGAGATTGTGAATCTTGTTGATGTACATGCAGGTTACTACATTGAAGCATCATCAGGAGGATGAAAGGATGAGTCCATGCCACCCAAGAGAGGAGATCTAGGGAGACCTGTGATCCCCATCTCTATTGGACGGCGTGACATTCCTGAAGTTGTCTGCGATCTAGGCGCCAGTGTCAACATCATGTCTAAGGTAATCCTTGACCAAGTCTTTCGATGGACATCTTTGTTGTACATGAATATGTGCTTACAGCTTGCAGACCAGACGGTTAAGTACCCTAACGAAATCTTAGACGACGTGTGCATACAAATCGGGAGATCATATGTCCCTGTAGACTTTGTAGTCCTAGATACCGGTAGAGATCCCAAGAGTCCAATCATTTGGCCGACCATTTCTGAGTACTGCAAAGGCTGTCATCTATATGGACAATGCTAAGATTTATTTCACCATCAAGGGCAATAAAGAGAAATTCAGTTTCAAGAACAAGACCCTTCAGGTTCCTATAGATCCAAGAGGAGCTTATTTCCCAGTCAAGCTAACAATTGAAGAAGCTAAGAAAAAGAATTCAAATGGAAAAAAGAAGAACAAGAATAGGAGGTAAGTGAGAAAGCAAGTCCAAGTAGTCAAGGCTGTTGAGTATGAGCATGACCACCTCTTAGCTTCACTATTCCTAATCAAAAGAGAGGACCCAGACATGCCAACCATCGATTGCACTATTGGACAGTGCTCCTTCTACAATGCGTTCTGCGACATCAGATCAGCTGTCAACATCATGTTTAAAAAGGTATAGTGCTCCTTCTACAATGCGTTCTGCGACATCAGATCAGCTGTCAACATCATGTTTAAAAAGGTATATAACTTATTATTCAATACACCTCTATACCCTACCTATATGCAGCTGCAGTTGGCAGACAACATGATGAGATTTCTAGAGGGAGTAGCGAGAGACATCATGGTCAAAATCCATACTCACTATGTCCCGACCGACTTTATGATACTAGACATGGGAGAAGAAGATAAGACACCCATCATCCTTGGGAGGCCGTTCCTCAGCACCACCAATGCCATCATCTACTATAGATTGGACCAAGTCCACTTCCAGTTCCCAGGAGAGAAGGTATGGTCATTTTAAAGATTATAGCTCTTCTAGACTAGCAGCTTTCACCCTGTCCAAGAGGAGACGTCAGCGCCAGAGGAATCGCTCTAAAAAAAGCAATGTTAAGAAGGAGGCAATCAAAGAAGAATCTACTACACCTAAGGAATATCCCCAACCTATAAAGGTATAGAAGGAAAAGGTAACCTCCTCAACAGCGTCAGGATCCCCATCCTCAGGATCCGATGATGCACCCTAGGAGTGACGACGACAAAAAGTCTTGTCCGGAGGACTCTAAACTCTGAACCCTTGCCATAAGGTAACAATGGTAGTTATCTATTTACATTCTTGCACTTTCAATTTATAGTTAGTTTTTATCAGCCTTATAGAAAATCAGAAAAATATTTAAAAAACTTAAAGCCCCATGTGACATCCCTGCAATGCAAGCTAAAGGAGTATTCACTGTGGTGGTCTAAAAATAAAACAAAATTAGCATGCATATTTCCTTTCCATAAAAAATCCAAAAAAATAACCATTGAGTATCTTATTGCATTGTATACACGATAACAACCTTTGAAAACATCTCACAACAACCAGTCCGCGAAACGGCTAACCACTAACTATTTATCCTAATCCGTTCCACGAGTCTTAGTGTTTTGTGAGATGTTTACTGCAGGATGACTCTAAGTGTTAGTCCACCTAGGAATCATCATCTTCATCACTCGAAGTACACCTTCCCTACAATGACTAACCGGTGTGTGGAGGAAGCAACTTCTTGTTGGATGAGATTGAGGTTTCGGCTACACCCGACTCTTGCAAGCATGAACTCCATCGAGAGGACTGCTTAGCTTCAATGCTCAACCATGACAACAACTAGCTTGGGGAAGGTATCCCCTAGGTACCCAGGTAAGTGTACCTATGCGATTATCGAGTCAGTCATAAAAATAAAAAATACCAAAAATATGTGAGCACATGAAGGTTCACCATAGTATCATAAGAAAACTTAAAAATACTAAAAATATATGGGCATATGAAGGTCCATGCTTTTTAGAGTTATTGAGTCTTATATAGTATGAGTCTTTAAAAAATGAAAAACTAAATAAAAATATTTGTCTAGAGTCAATAAAAAGGAAGCTCTTGAGATAATTTGAAATGATGATAAGCTGCTCTGTTACAACACCTATGAAGTGCCTAGAGTTTAGACATAAGTTTTCCTAGGTTTTAACTTCACCTGTTTTGACATGAAGATTTGCTTTGAACCTAAAACTTGCGGGTTGCATATGCTTGAACTAGGTCTAGGTACCTGATTTATAAGATTGAGAAAGTCTGAGCTATTATCTATCTTGTTCTAAGTGACACTAGAGTTCTAGAGATTTATCTTTTGAAAAATACTAAAACATGATGAGTTCCTATATGACAAAGCTTACATTCTCACCAAAGCCAAACATGATGAGATAGGCTAGTTAAACTTCCATATTCATGCTGCTTGTCATGCATTGAGTTTTATCAACCTTTGTGACCCTCGTGAGAAATTTGTCATGCTCTTGAATCAAGATCTACCACTATATGCACTACTCTACATTGAAGTAGGCGCAACAACATGCCATTCTATCTACATCCATTCAAAAAATATTTTTCTCCTACATTAGGAGAGAACACCAAAAATATTTCATTAGGATAGCCACCCAATAAATACTCCAAGTTCCTGTTGCTATCTCTCCAAATCCCTTAATACCAAAAGAAATGCTATGGGCTATGCAAAAAGATATTTGAAAAAAAGAAAAGAAGAAAAGAGAGAATAAAAGAAAAATAGACAAGTGTCCAAATACTGAAAACAATGGGTACTTAGATGCTCGACTCCTTAAGAAAAAGAAAAGATAGCTCATAGCCTCTGGCTAGTTTTCAAAGTCCAAAAGAGAGAGAGGCATTCAAGGAGCTGAGTAAAATTAGGTTCCACCATATATCCACCATATCCATCCACCTATACATCTTGATTCAACTGTATGACTTGTTTCTCCATGGATCTATTATTTGACTTTACAACACATGCATTGCAAGTTTGCTCTTTCAGTTTTTATCCTTACCTATGAGCTACACATAAGCTTTAGTTATAGGATGAGAAGAAAGACAATCATCATCACTGCCTTGGTGAGAATCGACAAATACCACATATATTGAGAGACTTGAGAGTGTCATACATAGGAAGCTCTGAGTTTTATTTGAAAACCTTTAAAAACTCCAGAATGATAGTTGAGCGAAGAGCTTGAGACATAGTGCTTGGATGTGATCTTTCTGTCTGTCAAGTACTCAAGGCCCAAGAAAGAGCTAATAAGCCCACAGTCAAAGGTAACATGAGTAAGTTTGAAAGTTAGCTCAGTTATTGCATAAACATGGAGGAGAATTTCTGTCTGACTGCAGGTATACTTCTAGGGAGTCGTTCTGAGATGGCTACAATGCTTAAACATATTGTTGGTATCTGTTAATGCCTACTGAATAATTTCGCAAGTGCATGGATACGTTGTAGCACTTCACCGGATAAGTATACCCAGTTTTAATATCGAACCCAAAGGAAGATGTGTGAGGGTCTTCTAAACTACACTTAACCACCTGAGTAGCAAACAAGGCTGTAGAAGGTAGAGATATAGAGGGGACAACTAAGGCTTCTAATTCAGGCTCAAGTAAGTTATGATTAGGATGCTTTACTGGGGAATTGGATAGAGCAGCATAGGCAAAACTGTAACCCGACTACCAATTATTCTCCTGCTCGGCCTACCGACGGGATAGTGGAATATATAAGATTCAACGGAGCTATAAAGTCACCTCTGTGAGTGTTGACGGCTATTAATGACCAAATTTACCCGTCAACTAACCTTTGAAAGAGGCACATTGGCGATCACCAACATAGACTTAGGGTTTACACTGACAGAATTCCACGAGTTTTGGTGAATCCTTGTTTTTCGTAGGTACATATCAGAAAAGCTATCAAAAAGGACCAATGTGACAGATTGCAAGCACCTCAAATGATGATTTTGAATACACCATTGCGAAGAGCTCATCGAGACGATCGAAATGGACATATCATTTGCCATTTTCGGAGTTCGGATGAAAAGATATGAATTCCACCGCTGGGGCTGCACTAGAAGACTCGTAAGGCGCGAGAAGACACCACGGCGAAGCGGACCGCGAACGGCCGAGCCAGACCGGCCGGTTCGGCCCCGGACCGGCCGGTCCGCAAGTGGCCAAACGGGCCCGGCCGGCCCACGTGCTCCACCGCCTTAGGGTTTCAATCTTAGCCCGTCCGCCAAAGTCGGTTTGTTCCAAGGGCTCATGTTCATCCCACTTAGGGCTATAAAAAAAGGAGGGGACCCCCTCGGGGCATCACACATTCATTTGTAATTCTCTCAAACCCTAATTGAGAGGTGTCCCTCGAATGGATAACCTCTCTGGGGCCAGCCATCAAGAGAAGATTAGTCCTCTCTAGGATCTAGTCTTTAGATAATAGTGAGATGGAGAGTGAGGGAAGAGTTAGGAGGAGGTGCCGGCCTGTCGGTGCCCTCTCTACGGCTTGTACCTTGGCGGAATCAAGCTCTACTTGAGCTTGCTCCTGGGATGTCTCTGGTGATCAACTTCTAATGCGAGTAAGTTCTTGCCTTTATTGTTTATCTGGATCACGACCCTCTTTGAGTGCTTTATTCTCTTCCTAGTAGGAGTAGAGTATTATCGTAGGTGTAAGCAAGGTGCTTAGGCTTAGGATAATCGTGGATGCACCCTGCATTCCGGATTTGGTGGTAGCTCGCGGAGGTGACTTATAGCTCCGTTGAATCTTATTTATCCCACTATCCCGTTTGTAGGCCAAGTAGGACACGGTTGCTAAGGAGATCAACATCCTATGTTGGTGTCTCTCCTTATGTAATGTCCCCAGTTAGCAATATAAGACATAGACTTACCCAAGTTAGAAGAAGTGAACCATAGTTATCCTCTCTACTCTCCTATTATCATCAACCTCGATTGCTACGCTCAACCCCATTAATTATCGCCCCAGTTCTACCTTAGTTCTATCTAAATCTATTATCTACTTTCACCTTATTGCTACCCCTAGTTAAGTTAGACCATAGTTGATCTCACACCTTTCTCAGTGGAACGAAACCTGAAATACTCTAGGATAAAGCTACAACGGTATCCGTGCGCTTGCGGATCATTCAGTGGGCGTTAATAGATATCAACACGCTTTTTGGCACCGTTGCCGGGGATAGGGATTTATCTCTATTTTTGGTAGCGACGTTAAGAAGTGTCAACAAGCTTTTTTGGCGCCGTTGCCGGGAAAACGGTTTGCTGAGTTGGCTACGAACCTAGCTTAACTTTTCTTTTTCTTTTATTCTCTTTCTTTTATCCTTTACTCCTTTCTTCTTCCTTTCATTCTTTTCTTTCTCTTTTGACTTCTGGTTTAGCGTGGATCACATTCCTATCAATCAATATGCTAAACCCACGAGCACAAGCTTTAGGCCATTAGAATCTTCAGAGCCTATCTTAGCACCTGGTTATGAGCTGCGCCCGTGTTGGGTAGACTTTGTCCAAGAACAATCCTTCTCGGGAGAAGGCGATAAAAACCCATACTCACACCTACGGGGAGTTCTATCGAGATGCGCATGCTTTCGCATTCTTGGCATGTCTGATAAGACTCTACAATGGAAGCTCTTTCTGTTTTCTTTAACGGGGAAAGCTAAACATTAGTACAACAAAACCGTAGGAAGTATGCAAGGAGATTGGGAATTGCTATGTTCTGAATTTCAAACCAAATTCTTTCCCATCTCTAAGGTGATTGATCTTCGGGAGGAGATTCTAAGCTTTAAACAGTTAGAGGAGAAATCTCTAGAAACATCATGGGATCGCATTAATGATCTTCTCATTACAGACCCAGTGTTGTTTCAACACTTTTATTTAGGCCTTAGTAAGGATTCTAAGCAATCCCTGGATATAATTTCTAGAGGATCTTTTCTTCATGTGACTACTAGTGAAGCAAGGTCTTTGATTGATAAACTTTGTGGAAGGACACCTTGCCCTAGCATTCAATATGAACCCCCCGAGAAAGAGAAGGAATTGTTTTCTAGACAACAAGAGGAAGTTTCGATAGCTAAATCACACTTATTCCAATCCCAACATTTAGCTATCAGTCCCGAACCATCCGTGCCCCAAAATCCACCAAGGGAAGAAGAAATTCAACCTTTGGAGGATAATTTTTTTGGTGTTGATGTTGGGAAGAGCCTAAACTTCTAATCTTATAAGAGACCTTCGAGTGAATATAATTCAAATCCTTTCAACAAGGAATCTCTTAGAAAGCATCTTCTTTGGGAAGAATTCAAAGATGGCATGTCTAATAATGCCATAGAAGAAGAGCCAAGTCGATTTGATTCTAACCCTATCTTCTCTCCTTCTTTGCCCACATTAGATGTCTTACGTGAACCCATCTTAGAGCCCATCCTTGACCCCAAAGAATCCCTTGACACTTGTTCTCCTAAGTCTTATGATGACCTTAGAGATCCACTAAGACACTTAGAGCATAGGCATCATGATAGACTTGAGGATGACTAAGAAGTGCTGCAACAATGGCTGGAATGTGTAGAATGGATGGACCATGAAGAAGCCTTAATTGAATCCAGCCTAGGCCTAGATTCAAATGATAAACTTATAACTCATCTAAGTTTAGAGGAGGCCTTTGATGAGACCAACTTGAGAGCCACCAATCCCAAGGAAATCCTGGACATTAATATGATTGATGAAAGCCATAGGCATAAAATAAAGGAGACAATATTTTCGCCTATGGACATTTATGTAGAATCACCCTTGGAGATTGGTAAGAAAGATGACATCAATGAGCATAGAAGCTACTACAAAAAGACCTCATCAAAACCATGCTCATATGACACATCTCCTGAATCTCTTGGTCTCTACCATGACCACACTCGAGATCTTCAACCCCCTCATACATCTTGCCCATAAAAACTTCAAAAGGGAGGTTGTAGATGCATATGTTTATCATAAACATTGCAAGTCTCGATGTGCGGATCATGAGGTAGGTCGATAGATATTGGTATTGGAGGGGAAACCACTTCACCATCTTGAAGTGCGATTCTGAGGTTTTCCAACAATGAGCTTTTGTCCCGAGACTAGCTCTTTTGATAGACAACATGAAACTTTTTGAACTGCCCTTATGAATTGAGCACAGAGATATAATTGTGAATATATTCCTTCGGGTATTCTTGTCACTAACCATTTTAGATCAAAAGCAAGAAGAATGAAGGATGATGGTGCAAGGTAAGTCCCACCAATTATTATGCAGCATTTAGATCACATCCATCCAACTTGATCTTGCCTTGCAAGAATTCAAGTGTGGGGATATGCTTCCCTGAAAAAAAATCTCATGCCATGTTGCTAATCTTGGTTGTTTCTACCTTTAAGTCATGCTCAACTTGCCATATAACAATCATGCTCTTTCATCTCTACTTGAATAATGAATCTCTACAAAGCCTTCATGCTACCTATGCTTGCTATAGTATGCTTAAGGTTTGGAGTATTTTCATACATCTCTTAAAAGAAGCATGGTGCTTAGTTTAGGAGTGTTGATCTTACTTCCAAAGGCCTTTTAAATTAAGTGTGATGCTTAATTTAGAATGTCTTCCTGAATCAAATTAGACATGGTGTCTAGGTTGGTTCTTGAACTGAAAGTATGCTTTAGAAGACACTTTGGATATTTTGTTGGACTAACCCCCCAGGTAATTCTAAAATCCAACTGGGTAAGTCAAGAGATGAATTCAAATTAGAGATGAAGCAAGGCACACGATGAACTCCAATAACTTTGCACATCAAAGAAACAACTCATTCATCATTGATGGAAGGACTGTAAGTATTAAAGATCATTCACTTTGTCTTCAACCGCAAGTTACCTTTGCCTTGAACCATGGTTGCATAAAACATGAGAAAAAAAACTATGCTAAGATAATCCTAAACCTATCTTTCTAATAGCATAGAGCTAATGCACATAATTTAGAGACAACAACCCCCCATTCAAATCGGTATATTCCTTCGGGTATGTGTTGTCCACTAATCCTGTGCAGGCATAAAAATCCAAAATGGCAAAGAGCAAAAAGATGGCACGACAAAAAGAGCACCATCTAGGAACAAGAGGAACTATGAACAGAGATGTGAGGTTAACCAAACAAGGAAAGCATTGAGCAAAACAAAAGGACCATCAAGAGTCATCTACTCTTTATCACATGGTGTCATCGTGCTCCAATGATAATGATAACATCCAAAGGTAAATGGTCACTACTTAAAATGCTTCTCCTTGGTTTTGGTATGAACATGAATAAAGAACTTAACATGTTTGAGTAATAATTATCAATGATTAATCCTGATTAACTCAACATGTCTAGTTCTTTAACTTGTTCATAGCATCGCTATCTTGATTTGTAGTCTTAACCAAATGAGCTAAAAAGTTGCACATCTTATGCTTGGAAGATGATAGTCATGATCATGTAAAGACCGACAGATCATGTACAGATAGATAATCCTTCCTTGGGTTAAGCACTTCAACTCTTGTAGCCTAATGAACTTAAATGTTACATCCTTGCTCAACCTTCTGATCCTACCTCTCATGATAATGTTGAACAAAGCACATAATATCAATCCCATGTTGTTCAACGTGACTAAGGATAAGAGAAGTGGAATAGAAGTTTTAGTTCTGGCTGGTGTTTTCCCACCCAGTAGAGCTCATGCACTTGATCTCTGCCTTGTCTTCATGAGCAGGACACACTTTAAGCGAAGTGTGGGGAGTCAATTCCCTACTTTGTACAAGAGGAGGTTCGGACTGTCAAAGCAAAATCAAATCTCAAAATCAAGACGGGTTAAGTAGAAGAAGGTGACACATCATAAAGGGCATCAAGACCGAATCTTAATCTTCACCGAAAAGAGCTAGCTTGGAAAAAGAAGCACTCCCATGCACCCAACCAAAAGAAACTCCCGTCCATCGCCACTGGAGGAATCAACAAGAAGGGAGAAGTCTTGTTCGGAAGACCTTAAAATCTGAACCCTTGCCCTAATCATCGTGGTGGAGGAAGCAACTTCTTGTTGGATGAGATCGAGATTTCCGGCTACACTTGCTCTAATAAGCATGAGCTCCACCGCAAGGACTGCTTTCGGCTTCAATGCTCAACCACGACAACAACCAGCTTTGGGGAAGGCATACCCTAGGTACCTAGGTAAGTGTACCTACGCTGATTATCGAGTCGGTCATAAAAAATACCAAAAATATGTGAGCACATGAAGGTTCACCATAGTATCATAAGAAAACTTAAAAATACCAAAAAAATATGTGGACACATGAAGGTCCATGCTTTTTAGAGTCTTTAGAGTCTTTTTATAGTATGAGTATTAAAAATGTAAAATCCAATAAAAATGTTAGTATATATATGAGTCAATAAATAGGCAAGCCCTGAAGATGATCCCTAAAGATGAAAATGGTGAAAAACTGCTCTGTCATAACACCTTTGAAGTGCTTAGTTTTTGGACATAAGTTTTCCCGAAGTTTTGGCTTTAACTGTTTTGACATGAAGATTTGCTCGAGCCCGAAACTTGTGGGTTGCATATGCTTGAACTAAGTCTAGGCAATTGATTGATCCGATTGAGAAAGTTTGAGCTGCTATTTATCTTGTTCTCGAGTGACACTAGAGTTCTCAAGATTTATCTTTTGAAAAATACAAAACCCTATATGATGAGTTCCTCTGTATGACAAAGCTTATATTCTCACTAGAGCCAAACATGATGAGATAGGCTAGAAAAACTTTCACATATATCTTTGCTTGTCTTGCATTGAGTTTTGTCAACCTTTGTGGCCCTTGTGAGAGATTTGTCATGCTCTTGAATCAAGATCCACATACACTCCACCTTCATATGCACTACTCTACACTAGAGTAGGCGCAACAACATCCATTCCATCTACACCCATCCAAAATGTTTTGCTCCTATACTAGAGAGAATACCAAAAACATTTCCATTAGATAGCCACCCAATAAATGCTCTAAGTTCTTGATTGCTATCTCTCAAAAATATTTTGTGCAGAAAGGAGTGTTATGAGCTATGCAAAAGTTATCATAGAAAACCAAGGGAGCTGAAAAAAATTTTGGACAAGTGTCCAAGAGCAATGGGTACATAGATGCCTGCCTCCCTAATGAAAAAAAGAAAAAAATAATAAGATAGCTTATACTCTCTGGCCAAGTTCTGAATTTCAAAAGAGAGATATCTTCAAGGAGCATAGTAGAATTAGGTTCCACCACATATCCACCATATCCATACACTTGCACATCTTGATTCGATTGTATGACTTGTTTCTCCGTGGATCCATTGTTTGACTTGACAACATATGCATTGCAAGTTTGCTCTTTCAAGTTTTTCTCCTTACTATGAGCTCCACATAAGCCTTAGTTATAGGATGAAAAGAAAGGCAACCATCACTACTGCCTTGGTGAGAATCCACAAATACCACATACACTGAGAGAATTGAGAGTGTCATACATGGGAAACTCTGAGTTTTATTTAAAAACCTCTAAACCCCCCAGAATGATAGTTGAACAAAGAGCTTGAGATATAGTGCTTGGCTGGATCTTTCTGTCTTTTGATTGCTCAAGACCCAAGTAAGAGCTGATAAGCCCCATGGTCAAAGGTAACATGAGTAAGTTTGATAGTCAGCTCAGTTATTACTTAAGCTTAGGGGAGAATTTTTGTCTAAATGTAGGTATACTTCTGAGGAGTTACATCAAGATGGCTACAATGCTTAAATTTATACATATCTTTTGATAAGCTTTCTGAGCTTAGCTTTGCTAAGGGACTAGCAAAGGTTAAGTGTGGGGGTGTTGTTGACGGCTATTAATGACCAAATTTACCCGTCAGCTAACTTCTAAAAGAGGCACATTGGCGATCACCAACATAGACTTAGGGTTTACACTGACGGAATTCCATGAGTTTTGGTGAATCCTTGTTTCTATAGGTACATATCAGAAAAGCTATCAAAAAGAACCAATGTGATAGATTGCAAGCACCTCAAATGATGAATTAGAATACACCATTGCGAAGAGCTCATCGAGACGATCGAAATGGACATATCATTTGCCATTTTTGGAGTTTTGGATAAAAGATATGAATGCCACCGCGGGGACTGCACTAGAAGACTCCAGAAGGCGCGAGAAGACACCACGGTGAAGCGGACCGCGAACGGCCCCGGAGCCAGACCGGCCGGTCTGGCCCCGGACCGCCCGTCTGCTACAGTGGCCAAACGGGCCTAGCTTCGGCCCACGTGCTCCACCGCCTTAGGGTTTCAATCTTAGCCGTCCACCAAAGTCGGTTTGATCCAAGGGCTCACGTTCATCCCACCGGGCTATAAAAGGAGGGCAGGACCCCCTCAGGGCATCACACATTCATTTGTAATTCTCTCAAACCCTAATTGAGAGGTGTCCCTCGAATGGATAACCTCTCTGGGGCCAGCCATCAAGAGAAGATTAGTCCTCTGTAGGATCTAGTCTTTAGATAATAGTGAGATGGAGAGTGAGGGAATAGTTAGGAGGAGGTGCCGGCCTGTCGGTGCCCTCTCTACGGCTTGTACCTTGGCGGGATCAAGCTCTACTTGAGCTTGCTCCTGGGATGTCTCTGGTGATCAACTTCTAATGCGAGTAAGTTCTTGCCTTTATTGTTTATCTGGATTACGACTCTCTTTAAGTGCTTTATTCTCTTCCTAGGGGGAGTAGAGTATTATCGTAGGTGTAAGCAAGGTGCTTAGGCTTAGGATAATCGTGGATGCACCCTGCATTCTAGATTTGGTGGTAGCTCGCGGAGGTGACTTATAGCTCCGTTGAATCTTATTTATCCCACTATCCCGTTTGTAGGCCAAGTAGGACACGGTTGCTAAGGAGATCAACATCCTATGTTGGTGTCTCTCCTTATGTAATGTCCCCAGTTAGCAATATAAGACATAGACTTGCCCAAGTTAGAAGAAGCGAACCATAGTTATCCTCTCTACTCTCCTATTATCATCAACCTCGATTGCTACGCTCAACCCCATTAATTATCACCCCAGTTCTACCTTAGTTCTATCTAAATCTATTCTCTACTTTCACCTTATTGCTACCCCTAGTTAAGTTAGACCGTAGTTGATCTCACACCTTTCTCAGTGGAACGAAACCTGGAATACTCTAGGATAAAGCTACAACGGTATCCGTGCGCGCCGGATCATTCAAGTGGGCACAGGATATCAACACGTTTTTTGGCGCCGTTAAGGGGATAGGGATTTATCTCTATTTTTGGTAGCGACGTTAAGAAGTGTCAACAAAGTGAGCTACCACCAAATTCGGACAATAGGGTACATCTATTTAGTAACAAAGTCTAAGCACCACGCTTACACTACGAATACTACTCTAACCCAAGAGCTACAAGGATTAAAGTACTCAAAAAGAGTCGCAAACCAAAGTAAAACAAGATAAACAATGTTACTTACTTGAACTCGGAAGTTGATTTCAAGTAATCTCGAGATACAAGCCGTAGAGGTAGCACCGACAGCCGATACTCCTCCAAAACTCTCTCTTTAACTCTATCTCTATATCTGAAGAACTAGCTTCTAGAGGTATAGAACTAGCTCTCTCTTGGAGTGCCAACTCGAGAGGTCATCTATTCAAGGGACACCTCCGAGGATCCTAATTAGGGTTTCTCGCTAAAGCTCTTCTCTTCAGAATGGATCCTCCTCTCCCTAGGAGGGTTGTCTCTCCTTTTATAGCCCTGGCGAATCAACGTGAGCCCTTGGATCAAACCGACATTGGCAGACGGTGGAGATCAATCCTCAAAGGCGGTGGAGTAAACCAGGCGAACCGGGCCACAAGTGGGGCCCACCCTAGACCGGCTGGTCCAGGGCCAGACCGGCCGGTCTGGCCTGGTCTCCTCTGGCCCTCCGCTTCGGTCTTGTGTCTTCTCATTCCTTCTGGAATGTTCCTGTGTAGTCATGGCGTCCAATCTTGCATTCTATGTTGTAGTGTAGCTAAAAAGTGTGTCGTTTCCAGTGTTTACCTGCAAAACCACTGATTCACCAAAACTCGTGGAATTCGTTAGTCAAAGCCCTACTTCTAGGTAGATGGATTGCTTTTATGTCACTTTGGAAGGTTAGTTGACGGTTGGATTTGAACGTTAAGGACCGTCAACAACACCCCCACACTTAGGCTTTTACTCGTCCTCGAGAAAAGGTTGGATAACTTTAGGCATAACTCCAGACAAAGATATCAACATAAGCTCATTCCTGGTGATTCCTGCACTGTAAGATTCAAAGTGTCTACCATGCAACTTTGGGAAGTTGAAGAGTAGAATAGTTGAACAGATTACCTTTATCTCACAGCCAAGTCCATTGGAGATTTTTGCATGATTTTGAAATTAAACGTAGCTTACCTGCTCCTCAATATGGTACTCTCAAATCACTCATTATATATAGTATTTGTGGATCTCACTTAGGCATGAATGAGTGATTGCCTTTCCTTGCAACCTACCTCTAATAGGCTGATGTGGAGTTTGAAGGTTTGGCAAGGAATAGTATACTTACCTTACACGTCACTGAGCCAGCGTAAGAATCCCAAGGAGAGAAGTGTCATACTCCTAGATCAAGATGTGCATGTGTGTGGAATATATGGTGGCTATCCTATTTCTACTATGCTCATACTTTGAAGGATATATCTCTCTTGCTTGAATTGGAGTGCTTGGAGACAATGGGCTATCTTAAATTCTTTTTTTCTTTCTTTTCTAGAGAGCTAGGCATCTAAGTGCCTTTTGTTCTTTTTAACATTTGGACCCTTATCCATTTTTCTTTTTGAACTCTCTCTTTTTTTTTCTTTTTGCATAGCCCATATCATCCTGCATGAAAACTTTTTGCAAGACAGAGATTTCTGATAATGTTAGAGCATAGGTGAACAAGATCCTACCAAAAATCTTTTTGGGTGCGTACTCTCAGTGTAAGATCAACACATTTTCTATGTGGATGGAAATGGTTGCGCCTACCCCCAGTGTAGGGATAGTGCATATATGGAGTGTAAGTGGATCTTGATCTTGAGAGCATGATAGATCTCTACAACATGGGTCTCAAAAGCTGACACAGCTCAGTGCAAGACAAGTAACTTATGTGAAAGTTCATGATCATGTATGGCTCTATAGGCATTTTAAAAGACCACAGAGGAGTAGCATAGCTACTGTTTTTATGTTTTTGAAATAAATGCTCCAATAACTAGGCATAGAAATTTAGGTTCTCATGTTCTACTATCTCATACTTGTCAACAACTTAAGAGGTATGGGGTCCCTATAAAGAGTTCCCAACAGCTGTAAATGTTACAGAAGATGAATTATGTGATTCTTGCCTTAAGTCATGACTAAGCTACTCATCCTTGAGGTGTAATCATGTTTCATTGATATTCAATTAAGCTCAGTATCAATAAATGAGAGTGTTTTGGAGTGCGTACCTGGTTCCTATTGAATGATGTTCCTTCTGAGTTCTTATGGGTTGTCTCCCCCACACTTATTTCCTGTTTCCTTTTATGCACAACAAGGTGGAGACAAAAACAAACACATATCCAGAGAGAGATGATGACTATAAAGACTCAACTTCTTTATTATCATGAGGCACATTTATTACACAATCAATGAATCAAATTAACTAAGCAAACTAATTTTAACCATTCTAACTAACTAGCGAACTAAAACTTATTACACATGTGCCTATTCATCTCGATCTCTAACTCTTCTTCTCTAACTCCTTGACCCTAGACTTGAGCGCTTTATTCTTACTACGTAGCTGCTCTTGGCTGACCTCTAGGTTCTCTACACGTTGCACAGTGGTCCCTATGACCTTTAGTGCATCAGACAGGGCTTGGGCCTGGAGATCTATTCTTGTCTCTAAGGTGGCCAAGGACAGGCGAGGTTGCCTCGGGGCTGGTGCAGTCCTTGCCTTCTTCTTCGGGGGCTCTGGATTGGCTCTTGGCGGTAGATTGAACTTCACATTGCTGGGGTCCACCCGCACACCATCCAGAGTCACTCGCTCCTTCTCGGTGGTGTACTTAGCACCGGTCACCATCCCAAACTTGGTGGTGACCTCTAGCAGCCTCTCCCCCTCTCTAGGAGGTAGTAACTTGGTGCCTTGGGAGAGAGCAATGCTAGGTTGACCTAGCGGTCGTGGCTTATCTCCTAGAAGTGGTCGACGAGCTGGTGGCGCTATGGTAGGTCTCCTAATGGCTTGGGCGTAGAAGGCCTCCTCCATTGGAGCTCCTTGAGGTCGAGCTCGGACGACCTCCTTCGATGGCATCGGGACAATCGCCTTCGGGAGCACCACCGCCCGCTGCTTTGGCGGGATGACCGCCAGTGGGAGGACTTCCTCCGGCTCTTCGACCGTGTAGGGATGGTTTGGGCTCACCATTTGGTGAAAAAGTGGAGAGGTGGAGAGCTTCCTTGCTATGGGCTGAGAGAGGAGAGCTCTTGAGATGAGAGGAGAATGACCCCAGGGGCTGTTTATATAGTCCTAGCAACTTGAGGTAGGGGCATTCCATCCTAATCTATCCCGAGCATCTACCGTGAACAGTTGGCGGCGGATTCGCACCAAAGTGGAATATTCAAAACCCTAACGGAACAAGCTTCACACCGAGAGGCGGCGGACCGTGAGGCGGCACGGGGCTAGACCGGCCGGTCTGGGGTGGGACCGGCCGGTCCCACCCTGGCCTGGTTTCCGGTGCCCTTCTGCGGGGTGCATTCTTGGCCCGTTATCTCTCCAAATTTTCTCCTGTCGCGGCCCAATTCGTGACGGAGTTTTGTATTTTGATAAATTAGGGAAAAGCCAAAAAATAAATTTCATCTAATTCCTCGAGTGGTCTAGAAGGTTCTAGAAAAATTTTAAGTCTTTGGCCATTTACCTTGAATAACGTACCTTCGTTGTTTTGAAGTGTCACTGCTCCATGTGACGATGCATTTACCACCGTGAATGGCCCTTCCCATTTGCTTCGTAGTTTACCATGCCCGAATAATCTTACCCTGGAGTTGAATAGTAGTACTTTATCTCCGGGGCTAAAGCTCTTCTTCTTGATTCGTTTATCATGCCACCTTTTGGTCCTCTCTTTATAGATCTTTGCGTTATGATATGCCTTTTCTCGCCATTCGTCTAATTCTGAGAGTTGCATCTTTCTTCTTGTTCTGGCAGCTCCTAAATCCATGTTCCATCTCTTAATTGCCCAATGAGCTTTGAACTCAAGCTCCACTGGCAAGTGACATGGTTTTGCCGTAGACAAGCTGATAAGGTGACATGCCAAAAGGTGTCTTATATGCTGTTCGGTATGCCTGTAATGCATCGGGTAGCTTTTCCTTCTAAACAGTTCCCATCTCGTTGACTGTCTTTCGTAGAATGTTCTTGATTTGCTTATTGGAAGTCTCTGCTTGGCCACTCGTTTAAGGATGGTAAGGAGTAGCTACGTAATGTTGGATCCCTTGCTTGATTAAGTACTTGCGAAAGTCCTTGTCAATGAAGTGAGTTCCTCCATCACTGATCACTATCCTTGGAACACCGAATCTTGGAAATATTGTCTCATGAAACATCTTCTTAGAATTCTTGGAATTCGTAGCTTTGCATGGCATGGCTTCTACCCATTTTGAGACATAGTCAACTGCCACTAGAATGTACTCGTAGTTGCCTGATTTTGGAAATGGTCCCATGTAGTCAATTCTTCAGACATGAAAGAGCTCAATCTAAAGATTGTTGGTGAGTGGCATGGCATCTCTCGAGTTGATATTACCGTGCCTCTGACATGCTCCACATCTTCGGATGAAATTCCTAGTGTCTTCGTACATGGTTGGCCAAAAGAATCCACTTTATCAAATCTTTGCATGAGTTCGGAACGCTCCATAATGACCTCCATATGGTGATGAGTGACATCTTTCAATAATCCGTAGTCCTTCCTCGGTGGGTACAAACCTTCGGAGTAGTCCGTCGGAACATACTCGGAAGAGATAAGGATCATCCCATATATGTAGACGACTTTTATAGATAAGCTTTCTCCTGTTCGCCCCTGGTGGTACATATCTTGCAACCATAAAATTGATAATATTCGCGTACCAGGGATCCGATCTGGAGATAGCGTAGAGCGTGTCGTCTCAAAGGGAGTCATTGATTGGTAGTTCTTGCATATTCTTAAACTGCATTCTAGACAAGTGATCGACAACAGGGTTTTCTACTCCTCTTTTATCTTTTATTTCTAAGTCGAATTCTTGGAGTAGCAAAATCCATCTTATGAGTCAGGGTTTAGCATCTTTCTTAGTGAGCAGGTATTTAAGAGCAGCATGATCAGTATAAACAATTACCTTTGCTCCTACTAAATAAGATCTAAACTTGTCTATAGCAAAAACAACAGCCAGAAGCTCTTTTTCAGTAGTTGCATAATTAAGTTGAGGTCCTGTCAAAGTTTTGCTAGCATATGCAATTGCGTGATGCTTCTTGTCTCTAGTTTGTCCCAAAACTGCCCCCACAGCATAATCACTTGCATCACACATCAATTCAAAAGACAGCGACCAATCAGGAGGTTGGATAATTGGTATGAGAGATGAACGCTTTCTTAAGAGTTTCAAAAGCTTTTAAACATGCGTCATCAAATTCGAAGGGAGCATCCTTAGCTAGCAGGTTTGTTAGAGGTCTAGCAATGTATGGAAAATTATGTATGAACCGCCGATAAAAACCTGCATGACCTAGGAAGCTTCGAATTCCCTTAACATTAATGGGAGGAGGTAGTTGTTCAATCACTTCAATTTTAGCTCTGTCTATCTCTATCCCTCTTTCAGACACTAAATGTCCAAGCACTATTCTTTCTCTAACCATAAAATGACATTTTTCTCAATTAAGGACTAAGTGCTTTTCCTCACATCTTTGCAAAACCTTATCTAAGTTTTCAGGGCATTTATCAAAAGTTTTTCCATATACAAAAAAGTCATCCATGAAAACTTCCATTATCACTTCAATCATATCAGAAAATATAGACATCATGCATCTTTGAAATAAAGCTGGAGCATTACAGAGTCCAAAAGAATTCTACGGTAGGCATAAGTTCCGTATAGACATGTAAAGATGGTTTTGCTTTGGTCATCTGGATGGATCGGTATTTGATGATATCCCGAATACCCATCAAGAAAACAGAAGAAAGAATGATTTGCCAATCTTTCCAACATCTCATCAATGAAGGGAAGTAGAAAATGATCTTTCTTTGTTGCCTTGTTAAGCTTTCGGTAATCAATACACATTCGCCATCCAGTGACGGTTCTTTGTGGGATTAATTCATTCTTATCATTCCTAACAACTGTCATGCCTCCCTTTTTAGGCACAACTTGCACAGGGCTTACCCACTCACTGTATGGCACAGGATATATGATCCTAGCGTGTAACAGTTTTAAAACCTCTTTCTTAACAACCTCTCTCATCGATAGGTTTTCTAGAAGGTGTTATCTCAGGATTTATAGGAATGCGATGGGTGCAAAGAACAGGACTGATTTCCTTGAGATCTTGGAGTGAATGGCCAAAAGCAGATCTATGCTTTTCTAGGACTGTAATCAATCGATAGGTTTTCTCCTCAGAGAGTTTATCACTTATTATCACAGGGGATTCTCGATCATTGTTTAGGAAAGCATATTTAAGACCAGAAGGCAGGGGTTTGAGTTCTATAGGAGGCTTAGGTGGTTACTCAAACTCATCTAGAGGGTCGGGTTTTAGCGTACTATCTCCTTCCTCATCTAGTGGTTTGGAATCATCTTTGAAATTTGGCTCGAAAGAAGATTCAAAGGTTGTCTCTAAGACTTCTTCCATAGGATCAGGCTTAGGAAGTGACGCAGTCTCATTATTGAGAGCACGAGTTATGGATATGGGCAAATTAAAGTTCTTCTCGAGGCTAATATTTAGATTCCCTTTTTATCCTTCTTGTAAAAGTCTCTCTATAGGCTGTCCAATCAATACGTCGAACTCTATAACATCAAAGATATAGAAGCTCAAATGAACTCTTATCCATTTGACATGAATAGGTAAGACATAGAGAATTCTCAAACTTGGGAGAACATAGCCTAAAGGACTTTTCAAAAACTTTGTTGTTGGGGTTAAGGGCATGTCTTTTAAAAGATTTTGAGCATATGTTGTAGACATGATGTTAACTCCCACAACAGAATTGTATAATGCTTTGAAAGAACCCTTGTGGATTTGGCAAGGTATGGTAGTTAAAGTGAAATCAACTCGGATGACATCAGAGGAAAGCTCTGATTCTTCCAACCAATCATTGCTTATAATCGACACAAGCTCTTTAGCATTTTGCTTGAGGAAAGCCTCATTAGAAGGATCTAAGATTTCATCACTAGGTGACAACTTCTTCGACTTCTGTGGTCTCCTAATAGTATAGTAATTCGAGGTGTTTCCATAATCAGTGAATATATCATCCTCGATTTCGAGCATGAAGTCTGGAAGTGGAATCTCTTCCTCCTCCTGTGGTTCAGGCTCGCGTTGATAGTTGTAGGTTGGGATGTGGTAGGTATGGATTCCTGATCAACTATCAAATCGTCTTTCTCTGCTAGCTTCTTTAAAGGTGTTTCATTTTCGTGGATCTTTGTAAGGACATTTCTCGCAACATCGGGAGTGATATGTAAGAATGATCCTCCAGAAGCAAGGTTGAGGAATTTAGAAGTTTTTCTATTCAGACCCTTATAGAAATGTTAAAGTAGAATGGAGTCTGGTAAGGATAGACTAGGTCCAGAATGAGTAAGATTGTTAAAGCATTCCCAGGCTTCAGTTAAAGTCTCCTTCTTCCCTTGTCTAAAGGATAGAACTTCTAGGCGAAGATCTACTACCTTAGAGATAGGATAGAATTGGAGGCAGAATTCAGCACACAATGCTCTCCAGTTACCTTTAACACTCTCAACGTGGAGATTATACCAATGTCTAGCTTCTCCAGTCAAAGAGAAAGGAAAAAGCTTCTATGGGATAGTCTCGTCGGACATATCCTTAATGCGCAAGCACGCACAAGTCTGCTTGAATTCATTGAGGTGAGAATAAGGGCTAGCATTATCTTCTCCTGAGAAAGATTGGTTTCTGACCATGTCTGCGTAGGCTCATGAAGTTATATTTATAGATAGGCGTGGAATCAAGTTAATCCATTGAAGGATAGAAAAGGTAAAGATAAATGGAAAAGCTAAAGAGTAATAGTATACAAATAAAAGATAAGATTATGATACAGGTTAAGATAAGTTCAGAGTGATCTCAGCGACGTCTTCCCGGCAACGGCGCCAGAAATGCTTGTTGGTATCTGTTAATGCCTACTGAATAATTCCGCAAGCGCACGGATACGTTGTAGCACTTCACCGGATAAGTATACCCAGTTTTAATATCGAACCCAAAGGAAGATGTGTGAGGGTCTTCTAAACTACACTTAACCACCTGAGTAGCAAACAAGGCTGCAGAAGGTAGGGATATAGAGGGGACAACTAAGGCTTCCAATTCAGGCTCAAGTAAGTTATGATTATGATGCTTTACTGGGGAATTGGATAGAGGAGCACAGGCAAAACTGTAACCCGACTACCAATTATTCTCCTGCTCGGCCTACCGACGGGATAGTGGAATATATAAGATTCAATGGAGCTATAAAGTCACCTCCGCGAGCTACCACCAAATCTGGACAATAGGGTACATCTACGAGTAACGAAGTCTAAGCACCACGCTTATACTACGAATACTACTCTAACCCAAGAGCTACAAGGATTAAAGTACTCAAAAGAGTCGTAAACCAGTAAAACAAGATAAACAATGTTACTTACTTGAACTCAGAAGTTGATTCCGAAGTAATCTCAGATACAAGCCGTAGAGGTAGCACCGACAGGCCGATACTCCTTCAAAACTCTCTCTTTAACTCTATCTCTCTATCTCTGAAGAACTAGCTTCTAGAGGTATAGAACTAGCTCTCTCTTGGAATGCTAACTCGAGAGGTTATCCATTCAAGGGACACCTCCGAGGATCCTAATTAGGGTTTCTCGCTAAAACTCTTCTCTTCAGAATGGATCCTCCTCTCCCTAGGGGGTTGTCTCTCCTTTTATAGCCTTGGCGAATCAACGTGAGCCCTTGGATTAAACCGACATTGGCGGATGGTGGAGATCAATCCTTAAAGGCGGTGGAGTAAACCGGGCGAACCGGGCCACAAGTGGGGCCCACCCCAGACCGGCCGGTCCAGGGCCAGACCGGCCGGTCTAGCCTGGTCTCCTCTGGCCCTCCGCTTCGGTCTCGTGTCTTCTCGTTCCTTCTGGAATGTTCCTATGTAGCCGTGGCGTCCAATCTTGCATTCTATGTTGCAGTGTACCTAAAAAGTGTGTCATTTCCAGTGTTTACCTGCAAAACCACTGATTCACCAAAACTCATGGAATTCGTTAGTCAAAGCCCTACTTCTAGGTAGATGGATTGCTTTTATGTCACTTTGGAAGGTTAGTTGATGGTTGGATTTGAACGTTAAGGACCGTCAACACATATATATCTTACAATAATTTTTTCTAAGTTTTCTTTGCTAAGGGACTAGCAAAGGTTAAGCTTAGGGAAGTTGTTGACGGTTGTTAATGTACGAATTCAACAGTCAACTAGCCATGGAAAAGGATACAATTGTGATCACCAAACTAGATATAGGGTTTGCACTGACAGAATTCCACGAGTTTTGGTGTTTCACTGGAAAAGACACAATCCCAGGAGCTTATTGGAACATAGAACAGGAAATCGGGTGCCACGACAATGCATGAAGGATCTAGAAGAGCTAGAAGATACCACATCGAAGTGAAGGGCCGGAGGTCACCAGGCCGGACCGACTGGTTTGGGCCTAGGCCCACTCAGGGCCCGCTTCACCCAGGTTGCTCCACCGCCATTGAGGAATGATCTTAGCCGTACGTCAAAGTCGGTTTGATCCGATGGCTCACAATCATCGCTCAGGGCTATAAAAGAAGGGCAGGACCCCCAGGAGAGGCACATTCATTCATTCTCATTCGAAGTCTGATCACCAGCCTGAAACCCTAGTCAGAGCTCCTTAACTAGGGCCTAGATAGCTAGTTAGAACTAGAGGAAGGCAAGCGAAAGCTTGGATTCCGAAGCCATCAAAAGCTTGAATTTGGTATAGTTCTTACCTCCTCTCACATTTGTTCTCTTTCATTGTATAATTATATGATTGCTACAATTGAATTGATGAATACTTATATGCTTATATTCATAGTTACTATGTTCTTTGTCTATTATGGTGATATGCTTAGTATAGCTAGATTAACATTATACTTATTCATAGATTCGTATAGCGCTCATCTAATTGATTGTTGGGTGAGTGGTCAACATTGTGTAAGCGTGGTGCTTATATGTTGTTTACCTGCGAATGCACCCTATAAGCCAGGCTAGGTAGATTGTGGGTGTGACAATCCTGTTGAGTCCTATGTAGTCCAAACCCCGTTTATAGGCATAGTAGGACTTGCATACAAAGGAAGGGCGTGCTATATTCTCAAACTTCCCTAGTATGTCCACTATGAATGGCTAGCCTTAGCAATGACTACTAAGTGTAATTGCACTAACCATAGTACGCATTGACATGTAGCTAGGAATAACTTAGAAATATCTCTTGATGTTCTGTTAGTAACCCTAATGATATAGCTAGGAGTCTCTATCTGTTTATGTTAATGATTTATACTTATCTTTATCATTTATCTTGTGACTTACCCCTGCATTGAGTAGCGAGGACATGGTTATGCCTATCCATTACACTATACGTTATCCAGCTATCCTACGCGTATTCCCTGTAGACCTTCTCTTGGGAAATATAAATGACAACCTAATAATACTCTGGGTAAAATACTACAATGGTATTTGATCTGTGCGCTTGCAGATACTATTTCTATATTCTAAATGGTGGCAAGATTTAATACCACACTCCTGATGACATAGCTGGGGATGACAACTTGGCACTTTAATAGCGATGCTATGATTTACCCACAAACATTTCTGGCACCGTTGCTAGAGAGTAGATTTTATATCTATTTTCGTAGTGACATTAAGGAGTGTCAACAAGCATTTTTGGCGCTGTTGCCGGGAAAGGCAAATGGCGAGTGTAAAAAAGAATAGCGATAGACCTAACAAACTAATGATATAGAGAAAACCATAGAACCCTAACAAACTAGTACTAAAACTATATTCCCAACTACAGTAAAGAGGTAACGGTGATCCGGTAAACTTTGCAGTTTTGGATGTTACTCCGCAAGCGCACGGAATTACCGTTGTAGCATTTCAACCCGGAGAAATCCTAGGTGTCGTATTTATATTTTCCCAAAGGAAGGCTAGTGTAGATTTTAGTATGAAACCATAATCATGAATACTATACGTTGTATGAAAGGTAGGCCAATGTTTATAACAGGGGTAAACAATACGGTTTTCATGATAGTGGACATACACACAGATAGATGTCTCTCAAGTAGGGAAAGATGAATGAAGCATAAAGAATAAGAGAATAAAGAATAAAAGAATATCCTACGGGAGCAATGGTCCTAATACAGCTAATGTCTAGATAGTGGTTAGTCATACAAATACATTAGTCAGAGATAGAGCCGTGTTTGCGATGGATCGGAAGACCACCAGCCGCTGGTCTGCTAGCGAGATGGGTGGTAATTTAGACTCCTACACCATAGCCGAACGTGGGGGGATTACGAGGGACGAACAGGGCTATCACCACCTGCCGCCTACCCCCTCATCCGTAGACTATGAAGTGCAATCACCGGCTACCCTATACCCGAGCACCATGCTCGCATATAAAACAGTTATCCAAGCCCCCCAGGTCTCTCACCCTACGGATGAACAAATAAAGAACTTGGATATTGTGCGATGAACCACCATCCCTCCAACAACTCTATTCTTAATCATCTAATTGTATGAACGGTTAAGAACAGAGCTCTATATGCTAAGAACATGATATGAACACTATAAACTAGCAAGCATATCATGAACAAAGCATATGAACTAGAAGTTCTATGTCCTATGATCCTATCACACAAACTATTACCTAGTCTACACAATAAGATCATAGTGTAAGAACTATACTCTAATTCTAGAACATTGCTATATAATGGAAAGAATAGTATTCATACCAAAAGTAGCCAAGATGTCTCCTCTTACAAGTTGAGCCTTGCTCCTTTACTACTACTAAGGATAAAGAGAAAAGTGGAGAGGTACACTTCAGAGTACAAGTGAGAGGTGTAGTGTGTTGTGTGTAAAATGAGGGGGTCTCCTCCTTCTTTTATATGGGCTTGAGGTCGGTTTCCGGGACGAGGGGCATTAATGACCAGCTGAACCGACCTCTACACCGCCTCAGGAAACCGTCAGAGAAGATTGGGCTGGGCTGGCCCTCCTAGGGGAGTGGCTGCACCCTGGTGCGCCCGCACCAGGGGTGGCTCCCCTCGGGCTCAGCTTCAGCCCACTTGCTCCTTGGTGCCCCTGGGCTCCTCTCCCGTGGGTTGTTGGCCCAGTTGAGCTTCTTGGCTTTGGACTTTGCTTTATTGTGTGAAAGACGCCTTGCCGGAAGGCACATTCTCGTGACCTTTTCCTCTATTTCTCGTATGTTTCCTGTAAATCATAAATTCTCCAATACAACTGGAAATAGGTCAATAGTAAAGGTATATGTGAATATATCTATGATAATTTTTTCTTTTTGGATAATAATTGTGGTTAAAGTATGTCAGTAATTACCGCCAACATGCCCTAAGAAGGAAGATCTCAAGATGAGTCAGTCCTAAAGGCATGGGAACACTTTCAAGATTACATATCAGAATGTCATCATCATGGGATGGAGAATCGGTATGTGTATTTGATTATATATGTCCATATCCATATAAATATTGATATGTGTGAAATCATTTGCTTCATATTGTTCCATATATAAAATAAACAAACAAAACTTTATATTTAATTTTTTTATTGCAGGGTTAAAATAGTCTTTTTACCATAAACTTAACACCGTTTAGTGTCTAAAGAAGACGGAAGGCCATATAGCTAACCAAAATTCGTTTAGAGGCCATAGAGCAAAGTTCAAAGAAAATAAGGCCATATAACCAAAAAGCATTTTTTGGGGAGCCATAGAGCTAATTCTCTCTTCTTCTAAACTCGTTGTAATTTCCAAGGCCCAATTTGACCAACTACACAAGAAAACAATTACACGCATTGACTCCCATTTAGACATAGCCTTATGAACTAAAGGTATGCTACAAAGACCTAATACAATGCAATACCAATGTCAGGAACCAGTCATACCAATACTAAACTCTATATTATGAACACGACAATGGTTTGGGTTAAGCCTCGTTTTTTGGTTTGGTTTTGTTTTTGGGTTGTATTGGTTTGGAGTGAAATAGGCTGAGAAAGCTGTTGGGCTGATTTGGTTTGGGTCCTGTTAAAATGGGCTGATTTGGTTTGGCTGTGAAAAATAGAGTTTATAATGAGTTTTTATTCTATCTATTTATTTTTTGCTTTTGCTTATAGCTCAATATAAACAATAGTATGAGGTGCCGGTGAATTGGTGGGTTGGAAATGTATTTATTAGGTTGAGTGCACAATTGGTTTGGTTTGGTGTGGGTGATTGAAGTCACGGTCTAATCTGGTTTGGATTTAACTCCACATATTTATGTTTTAGATTGGTGCGGATTTAGTTTGGATCTTAGCCCACTATCAGCTTGCGTCCATCACTCTTTGCCCCCGGGGCCGACCTTGATGTCATTGCTGTTGGTGCGGTCCTCTCCCTGGCGCGGCTCTCGTGCAACTCTACGATGGGCTTCATCTTATGGTCCGTGGTGGCAATGCAGATGTTGTTATAACTAGGCTAGGAAGGTAAAATGGGTGGTTTTAAAAGTTCTAAGAGGTGGTTTACCTAGTTTATGGGTTTAGGAAGAGGAAAAAATGAACTTTTGCAAAAGTTGAGGGATATAGTGGGGACATTTTTCTTCCTACTCTAATTGGTTAATGGTCTGTTATGGTTCCATTTATGTTAGAATAATAATAGCAAAGAATATCTCACTCAAACATTTTTCTTGAGGAGCAAACACAGACACCCACAAATATATATATATGCATATAGTCTAATTGTTATCTATACAACCTTTATCTATACCCCCTTGTGCAATTCACGTCTATTTAGTTATTTGTACAAGTTCATATGCAAGCTAGCAAAGCAAGTTCAGCTTGCATCACACAATTTTGTGTTCTCAGCTATGCACACCTCCCTTCTAAACTCGTTGTAATTCCCAAGGCCCAATGTGACCCACCAAACAAGAAACCAATTACAAGCATTGGCATTATACAACTTCCCATTTACACATAGCCTTATGAACTAATAAAGTTATGCTACAAATACCTAATACAGTTGTCGACGAAATATCGGCGGCAGTCTACCACGGGTATACCAACGGTAGGGATTTATGGTGGAGGCACGCTATTAGACTACAAGTGAGATGGAACAGGAAGAACAGTACACACGGTTTACCCAGGTTCGGGCTGCCTGATGCGTAATACCCTACATCCTGCTCTTCTGTTATTGATGAAAAGGGTTGAGAGAGATGTTTTGGAGGGGGTCCCTGCCCGCCTTATATAGTCTGGGGGCAGGGTTACAGATCCTGAAATCCCGAGGTGGTTGGTTACAAACAAACCGTATTAAGGTAGAGTACAATTGGTTTCCTAACCGACTAGTTGCCTTGCATGACAAGTAACTCCTAATTGTCCGCCTGGGACTCCAACCAGGCCAAAGAGGCCGATCGGTCTTGGTCTTGTGGGCTGGGCCGCCCTATCTGTCGAGGCCAAAGGCCAGCCGTGAGGGTATAGGGGTCTAAACCCCCATAGCTAGTCCCCGAGCACCATGGATCTTGAGAAGTAACACCGCTTTAACGCTTGCCGACTAGTCCGGATCGTAACTTTGCATAGTTGTCATTGACTTGCCGATCAGCTCCGCGAGGAACCGACCAGTTCTGCAAAGAACCGACCCGATCAAAGACAACGCGAAGCAGTTCAAAGAAGGAATCGACCTCAGAAGCAAATTCATTCGTCTTTGTCGAAAGATGCATGTTGCTCAAGAAAAAAGGAAAAAGCAGCTCATGTCTAGAGACATGGGCCCACAGTAGCATATGATATCAGATATCATTTATTTAATCAAAGAGACTAGCCTTTCAGAAAAGCTATACATACGGTAGGGGGCAGAACCCACATTAGGAACAGGCCCAGTCACTGCTGAAGTGATGTGGGCCCACGTAGTCCCCAAGGTTGTTAGAAGATGAGAATCATGTTGTAGCAAGCTTTTTTGAAAAAACTTGATAATCGTTCAGAAGAATCACCTTTTCTAGAAAAAAGATGCAACTCTGCGGAAAATCAAAATAATTAAAAGTCGAAAACTATACAGAATGGGCCTGATACCCAGCCAACGGCCCAGTTAACCGTTCGCCTCGTCAGAGGGGCAAAAAAAGACCATCCCGGCACGGAGGCCGAGAAATCTGTACTGGAGAACATGCCGCGGCGGTTCGCCTTCGGTCGTGGCCACAATGATAGCACTTTCCAGTTGTGGGGAAAGCGATCCGTCGCGGAGCCATGCAGCGATTCCCACTCGCCCGCTTATCTTCCTGACGGCTGCTTATAAATAGAAGGCGCGGCAGTGAGAAAAAAGCATCCCAAATCCAAAGAAACCCTAGCCAGTTGCTCAGTTCTCCCTCTTCCAATCCATTCTCGCGACGCTCTAGCACCATCGAATGGATCACGGCAAGCGGCCGACGGAGGACTCACCAAGCGGTCCTTCCAGCAGACACCACCGTAATGCAGGGTAAGCAGCCGTATTACTATAGTCACATGTTTGGTGAGAAATCAAACTCCAATCTGACTTGATTTGTTGCTTGCAGGGTGCTGGGTATCGGTGCTCCACCCGCGCAACCGTACCCCACCGTGGAGGCCGGCGAAGGAAATGCCGGGGGTCGGCATGCCATGGTGACCAGAACGGTCGCCATGGCGGAACTGCGGGAGCGGCTGAACACCATGATTGGGGCGCTGGAGCAAGCCGAGGCAGAGGCGCAACAGGCCCGGGCCAACCAGTTGGCTGCCGACGAGAGGGTGGCGCAACTGGAGGAGGAGCTCCAGACCGTCCTCCCAGTGGCGGAAGCAGTCGCCGCCTTCACCGGAGCGGTAGGAGATTCCCTCCTGGAGCGGCTGGAGAACACGCCCAGCCGAATCCGAGGGTTCATGTCCCACGGCGTGCGCGAGGCGGCGTCGCGGCGGTTGCGATTGCCCGCCGCTCAGGGTGGATCTCCGGGGACTCACCGGTCTTCCGGAGAGAGAACGCGTCACAGACCTGGACCCTCATCCGGGACTTCGACGATGCCGCCGACGCCATAGTGGAGGAGGTGACCACGGAGGACGTCATGAATGACGCTCCGTAGGTTCCTGGCAGGTGTTCAGGCGTGCCTGCCAGCAGACGCTTGGTAGAGGACTGCTTTTTGCAGTTCCATGGGTTTACTGGTTCTTGAACAGAAAGTTCTGGGTCAGGATCCATGGGAAGCTCGCCAGGCGTCATAGCTTTTGTATAGAATGCTGTAGTCAAGTAGTTTGTAACTAGGTCCTGAATGACCCAATCTAGTGTAGAAAAGCAGTCACCTTGCATTGTGAATTTCGTCGTTGGATCTTATATCAGACTCAATCTAAATGCATTTTAATCATGAGTAATGCTAATCTCCAGGTTTTGGTCACGGACTGAACTTGTCGATCAGTACGCAAATTAATCGAAGGAGCTCAGTCCCCAGACTGTTCTGGTCGACCAGTACTTAATAGTGCATTCCCAGGCTATATGCCCAGTCCCCAGACTGACCTGGTCAACCAGGGCTTAAGAGTGCACAGCCCGGCTGTGTGCCTAGTCACCAGACTGATCTGGTCGACCGGGGTTATATATATGAAATCTGTAAGAGCCCCCAGTCCCCAGTCTGACTGGTGGACTAGACGGACCATGTATTCAATGGGCGCGCCATGACTTTAGTAAACGGCTCATCGTACCGTAGAGGAAAAATAACTGTGTAAAGGTAACTCGGCCTAAGAAAGCCCAGTTAAAAATTAGGGTAAAAAGAACGTACACAGTGTCCTCGAAAGAGTCAATGGGCCACCCGCATGGTATAAATAGTCCGACGGCCGCCTGTCGCACCCGGTTTTCCAAAGAAGACCAAGTGCTAACTATATATGTGCCCAGGATGTCCACACGACACATATAGCAACATGGAGATTATCAAAGGCAATGCTTTATTACATATCGAATCATAGTTACAACACAATTTACATCTATTATAAAGCATAGCGGAAACTATTATATATCTAGTCTTCGGGTCTCCATACTCCACAGGGACGGTTGACTGGGGGAGAACTCGCCTAGTACTCATGGAACATCTCAGGAAAGACACATCACTTGAATCCAGCATCTGGTACCCATCCGAGATTTTGTTGATTGTAAAGCAAGCGTCAGCGCACCATGCTCAGCAAGCATAACATGAGGGGATGCAAAGCTCAAAAGGCTAGACACGGTTGAACTGCGGTAAGCATTTTTAGTAGGTCACATTTTATTATTGTTCCTAACTTTCTAGGTTATGCTTAAGCTCCCAAGGTGAAATGTATAATAATTATCATCAATATTAACCATCGCCCAAACCATCCATGGTAACCATCTATCTTGAAAAGGATCCAGGCCGCTCGTGACCGTGAGCACGGCTGATATATCAGTTTATAAACTCTGCAGAGTGTGTACACTTTCACCATGAGTCGTGTTACCCATATGCCCGAGGTGATCAGCCTCTTGATTCACTTCCAAGGTAAGTCGGCAGGGTTCACTATGAAGCCTTTCGAAAGTCCCCCTAACAAGTTAGTAGCCACTAGGTTTCGGATTGACCAAGCAGATATAGATGCTCTCCTCCGAGAGTGGTTCACAAATGACCCGCAGCCCAGCTCACACAAACGGCAGGACAAGAGCCATACCCGTCTTGGCACCCCCCTTTTGCGCCTTTCGGTAACCACTAACAAGCTAGAGAAGTTCAGTTTACTTGGCTAAAGCCAGAGCCATATAGCCCTCATGGTTTATGCGGTAAATCCTGGGTGGCCGCTTTAAGATTCAGTCCTTATGGAGGGCAGACTAGAACACCCAAAAAGGCCCAATGCTCTAGCCCCCTGATATCCATGTTGCCAACAAGCATCATCTAATTCCATAAGTCATTAATCAAGATTAACATTATAACACTTTAGTGTTTGCAAACTAAGCAACTACCCATATGCATAGCCCAAGGTAACAAGGAGTACAGGATAACAAGAGTGCTAGGTAAAGTCCTTAGGGGTTTATCATATTAGACACATGCATATGAAAATGATTATAAGGTTATTAGGTAACAAGGGAACTCATGTTACACTTGCCTTCTAAAAGCTTGGCAAACACTCCATCCTTTCCTGTTGGATCATCCTTGCAGAGCTCCACTTCTAACGTCATCAGCAACCAACACAAGCATCATAAAGAAACCTAAAAACAATACATCAAGCATTATAAAAATAATACACAAAGGTTTGAAATACGTAGGGCTTATAACTACGATCGCTTGAGCGCAAAAACTACTAAAACAGGAGCAACATCGTAAAAGATATGAGAGTTGGAAGGTTTGGTAAATGATAGGAATGGTATAGACATGATGTATCTGGGTTAACTTGAGAGATTTAGATAGCATAAGGATTTATAGATGAAGGGTAAAAGATCAGAGAAGTGTATACAGGATGGAAATTATAAAGAATGAAGTAATCATACGGATATTAAAAGCTAGATCACACGGGATGACTATGCAAGCTTAATGAGAAAAAGCATATACATGGCAATGGCTATGCAGGAGTGATATGAAAAGTGAGATGCTATAAAGAGTAATTATCTCTGGTCACACAACCTGAAGATGCAAGAACAATGGTGGTGGTTTGCATAGATGGAGTTTGCTAATAGTGAGATAATCCAGAGAGTGACTTAGTGCAAAATGACAATACACGTGTATATCGATGGACACTGGGGTTTATGAGCAGCAAGGGCATGGCCATAAGTGCACCAAATGGAGATCCATTTTGTGGGAATGTTAAGGAATAAATTAAATGGAGTATATATTGGCAAAAAAAACAAGTCACTTTGATCATTGGTTATTTGGGAAACACAGCTGCAAAACGGGCTGCACTGCTGACTGCAGGACAGCAGCGGTAACAATTGATATGGCATGTATATCTCGATGATTGTAGCACCTATGACCAAGAAAACTTGTAGAGACATGTGTAAGTATATGGTATGCACTGTGGTTGAAGGGCTTGACCACCGGATTGGCGAATCATTAGGAACACGCATGCCAACCGGCATCAACGCGGCTGCAGGGCAGCAGGGACAGCGAGCACAAAACTGGGTGATATCTCCTTCGTCTTTGATCATATGGCCATGAAACTTTGCAGAGGTGTGAGTAAGTATATAAGTGATAATATAGCCAAAGGATGCATATTGGGGTTTAATGGATCAACGGAAACGCCGTTGCCAGAAACAGGGTAATTGCTGTTTGGACAGCAAGGGTAGCAGGCGCTTCGGCTTTGATATCTAGGCCATCAAGGATTGCATAGCCAAACCAATATGTGGGATCATGTGCATGGATGTCATGAACATGTAGGTTGAAGGGTTTGGTGATTTGGGCTGTGGATTAGCGGGGAACGCCAAAACCATTCAGGGCTACAACCTGACAGGACAGCAGGAACAGCAGGCACCAAGATGATGATATCACAAGTTTCTCAACTACTATAGCAAAACCATTTTACGGGGGTGTGTTCAAGGATGTAATCTAAAACTTCACCAAAGGGATTGATTATTGGGGGGAATAAAACAGCGAGGAACGCCGATTCCATCAGCGACAGGAAATCTGCCCGCGAGGACAGCAGCACATACAACGGGTAATCTTCATCGGGGATCAACCATACGTCATCTACGGCACTTGATATACAGCAAGGAATACAAGAAGAACATGGGGATGATGCTGGAGTGTTCTCACCATGGGGGTAGGTGTGGTGGATCGAGGAGAGGCATCAACGGCTCCGGTGACGACGATCTAGTGCAGCAGGGCGTCCTTCTCGCGTTGCGGTTGATCGGGGCAGCCATGGGGGTGGATGAGGAGGAGTAGGGGCGTCCCTCCCATGTCCTTGATGTGGGGAAAGAAGGGGGAGGCGTGAGGAGGGAGGGGAGATGAAGGGGCTGCTGCTGTTTTTGTCAAGTAAGAGAAAAGGAAGGGAGATTGGGAATTTCCTTGCATGAAAGGAGGGGAAGGGGAGTGATTTGGGGAGGGGGATGACCAGCACCCTAAGGGTGACGTGGGAGAGGGGGAGATCATGAGGTGAAGGGCTGGTTGGAGTTGATCTTGGCCCACAAAGAGAGGAGGATGGTTGCACGTTGATCCGATGCAAGGGTTAATGCAAGATTTGGACTGGATTTGGCCCGAAGCGATGTAGGATGATGGAAAGAGTTGGGCTAGCCCATTAGCAAAAAGAGAGATGAGGGTGATGGTTTACTAATGGGATAAGCATATGTATTTGTCCCATGAGAATAGAAGATGGAGGGGGGAGGGTTGGGGTTCGGCAGAGACACGATTTGAGTTTCTAGAGAATTCAAAGTTCCAAAAAGGTGGGACTTGTGTCATATAGTTTTCAAGGATGTATGAAACAAGATTTCTCTTTGATCAAGAGGACAAAAAGGAAGAGGGGAAGAAGTCCATGGGAATGTTGCCCAAGGTCAGAAAAAGAGAGAAAAGAATAAGCCGTTGGCTAGAGAGAACAAAATAAGAGCTACCATGGGTTCATATGAAATTAGATTGAATTGAGAATAACTTGGGTATGTGATGGATTTTGCTTCAACAAAGTGATGATAAAATTGCATGAGAGGGACAAGATATAATGATTGGTCATGTAGCATAGATTTAGGGATTTAGAGAAGACTCAGTTGGAAAGAATTAGGAGCTTTGAAATGAGTAGAAAAAGAGAGTGTGGGGTTCTGCGATAGGGCTAGTTAAGGTTTCGACAAGATAAGAGTTTGAAGACCCATCGGGGTTTAGAACAAGGATCAAGGTATATAGTTTTCGAGGATATTATCATGGTTTTGAGGTTATAGAAACTTGATCAAAGATCATGAGAGATTGGATCAGGATCAAAACCCTATGTGCGTTTGAATATTCAAATTCATTTTCCAAACATAAAGTCTATGCATAAGCATGAATGTAACAAACCATTGAGTTAAATTGCAAAAATTTTAGAAACCCACATTTTTCCACTATCTAGAATGTCAACAAGTTAACTAAAGTTGGGAAATTTTAGAAAAATAATAAAACCATATCATATTACTTAGTGTTTTCTAGGTCACATCCCAAAATATAAATTTTGGGGTGTGACAACACTACCCCCCTTAACAGGAATCTCGTCCCGAGATTCGCTGAAGCTACACTCATTACAAAGAGCCAAATCATAGATGACACAATAACTAAACAATCAACCATGCTAGGGCACACTAACATGATAGCGGTCCTTAATCAAGCACACTAGCACTCACCTTAGCATCGTTACTAACGTAAAAAGTGCTCGGGGATTATAACTTCCTAAATGGCATCAGGATAGATAGACTTTAACTCTTTAGTCTTCGAGGTGATGATGTTCTTCTCAATGTAGAAACTTGATATTGACGAGACCTTCATGGAGCTTGGTGAAGAAAGAGGTTTTGGCAAAAAGTTTTGTTTTTCTTTTATAAAGTATCAAGGAGGAGGAAGACAAAATTAGTTTTCATGAAAATAAGTTTAGAAAGACGACCATTTCTAACTAGGTTGAGCGTCCTACAGTCAACATTGCTTTGATACCACTCTGTCGCACCCGGTTTTTCAAAGAAGACCAAGCGCTAACTATATATGTGCCCAGGATGTCCACACGATACATATAGCAACAAATATGGAGATTATCAAAGGCAATGCTTTATTACATATCGAATCATAGTTACAACACAACTTACATCTATTATAAAGCATAGCGGAAACTATTATATATCTAGTCTTCGGGTCTCCATACTCCACAGGGACGGTTGACTGGAGGAGAACTCGCTTAGTACTCATGGAACATCTCGGGAAAGACACATCACTTGAATTCAGCATCTGGTACCCATCCGGGATTTTGTTGATTGTAAAGCAAGCTTCAGCGCACCATGCTCAGCAAGCATAACATGAGGGGATGCAAAGCTCAAAAGGCTAGACACGGTTGAACTGCGGTAAGCATTTTTAGTAGGTCACATTTTATTATTGTTCCTAACTTTCTAGGTTATGCTTAAGCTCCCAAGGTGAAATGTATAATAATTATCATCAATATTAACCATCGCCCAAACCATCCATGGTAACCATCTATCTCGAAAACGATCCAGGCCGCTCGTGACCGTGAGCACGGCTGATATATCAGTTTATAAACTCTGCAGAGTGTGTACACTTTCACCATGAGTCGTGTTACCCATATGCCCGAGGTGATCAGCCTCTTGACTCACTTCCAAGGTAAGTCGGCAGGGTTCACTATGAAGCCTTTCGAAAGTCCCCCTAACAAGTTAGTAGCCGCTAGGTTTCGGATTGACCAAGCAGATATAGATGCTCTCCTCCGAGAGTGGTTCACAAATGACCCGCAGCCCAGCTCACACAAACGGCAGGACAAGAGCCATACCCGTCTTGGCACCCCCTTTTGCGCCTTTCGGTAACCACTAACAAGCTAGAGAAGTTCAGTTTACTTAGCTAAAGCGAGCCATATAGCCCTCATGGTTGTGCGGTAAATCTGGGTGGCCGCTTTAAGATTGATCCTTATGGAGGGCAGACTAGAACACCCAAAAGGCCCAATGCTCTAGCCCCACGATATCCATGTTGCCAACAAGCATCATCTGATTCCATAAGTCATTAATCAAGATTAACATTATAACACTTTAGTGTTTGCAAACTAAGCAACTACCCATATGCATAGCCCAAGGTAACAAGGAGTACAGGATAACAAGAGTGCTAGGTAAAGTCCTTAGGGGTTTATCATATTAGACACATGCATATGAAAATGATTATAAGGTTATTAGGTAACAAGGGAACTCATGTTACACTTGCCTTCTAAAAGCTTGGCAAACACTCCATCCTTTCCTGTTGGATCATCCTTGCAGAGCTCCACTTCTAACGTCATCAGCAACCAACACAAGCATCATAAAGAAACCTAAAAACAATACATCAAGCATTATAAAAATAATACACAAAGGTTTGAAATACGTAGGGCTTGTAACTACGATCGCTTGAGCGCAAAAACTACTAAAAGCAGGAGCAACATAAAGAAAAAAGATATGAGAGTTGGAAGGTTTGGTAAATGATAGGAATGGTATAGACATGATGTATCTGGGTTAACTTGAGAGATTTAGATAGCATAAGGATTTATAGATGAAGGGTAAAAGATCAGAGAAGTGTATACAGGATGGAAATTATAAAGAATGAAGTAATCATACGGATATTTAAAAGCTAGATCACACGGGATGACTATGCAAGCTTAATAAGAAAAAGCATATACATGGCAATGGCTATGCAGGAGTGATATGAAAAGTGAGATGCTATAAAGAGTAATTATCTCTGGCCACACAACCTGAAGATGCAAGAACAATGGTGGTGGTTTGCATAGATGGAGTTTGCTAATAGTGAGATAATCGGAGAGTGACTTAGTGCAAAATGACAATACACGTGTATATCGATGGACACTGGGGTTTATGAGCAGCAAGGGCATGGCCATAAGTGCACCAAATGGAGATCCATTTTGTGGGAATGTTAAGGAATAAATTAAATGGAGTATATATTGGCAAAAAGAACAAGTCACTTTGATCATTGGTTCGCTGGGAAACACAGCTGCAAAACGGGCTGCACTGCTGACTGCAGGACAGCAGCGGTAACAATTGATATGGCATGTATATCTCGATGATTGTAGCACCTATGACCAAGAAAACTTGTAGAGACATGTGTAAGTGTATGGTATGCACTGTGGTTGAAGGGCTTGACCACCGGATTGGCAAATCATTAGGAACACGCATGCCAACCGGCATCAACGCGGCTGCAGGGCAGCAGGGACAGCGAGCACAAAACTGGGTGATATCTCCTTCGTCTTTGATCATATGGTCATGAAACTTTGCAGAGGTGTGAGTAAGTATATAAGTGATAATATAGCCAAAGGATGCATATTGGGGTTTAATAGATCAACGGAAACGCCGTTGCCAGAAACAGGGTAATTGCTGTTTAGACAGCAAGGGTAGCAGGCGCTTCGGCTTTGATATCTAGGCCATCAAGGATTGCATAGCCAAACCAATATGTGGGATCATGTGCATGGATGTCATGAACATGTAGGTTGAAGGGTTTGGTGATTTGGGCTGTGGATTAGCGGGGAACGCCAAAACCATTCAGGGCTACAACCTGACAGGACAGCAGGAACAGCAGGCACCAAGATGATGATATCACAAGTTTCTCAACTACTATAGCAAAACCATTTTACGGGGGTGTGTTCAAGGATGTAATCTAAAACTTCACCAAAGGGATTGATTATTGGGGGGAATGAAACAGTGAGGAACGCCGATTCCATCAACGACAGGAAATCTGCCCGCGAGGACAGCAGCACATACAACGGGTAATCTTCATCGGGGATCAACCATACGTCATCTACGGCACTTGATATACAGCAAGGAATACAAGAAGAACATGGGGATGATGCTGGAGTGTTCTCACCATGGGGGTAGGTGTGGTGGAACGAGGAGAGGCATCAACGACTCCGGTGACGACGATCTAGTGCAGCAGGGCGTCCTTCTCGCGTTGCGGTTGATCGGGGCAGCCATGGGGGTGGATGAGGAGGAGCAGGGGCGTCCCTCCCATGTCCTTGACGTGGGGAAAGAAGGGGGGCGTGAGGAGGGAGGGGAGATGAAGGGGCTGCTGCTGTTTTTGTCAAGTAAGAGAAAAGGAAGGGAGATTGGGAATTTCCTTGCATGAAAGGAGGGGAAGGGGAGTGATTTGGGGAGGGGGATGACCAGCACCCTAAGGGTGACGTGGGAGAGGGGGAGATCATGAGGTGAAGGGCTGGTTGGAGTTGATCTTGGCCCACAAAGAGAGGAGGATGGTTGCACGTTGATCCGATGCAAGGGTTAATGCAAGATTTTGACTGGATTTGGCCCGAAGCGATGTAGGATGATGGAAAGAGTTGGGCTAGCCCATTAGCAAAAGAGAGAGATGAGGGTGATGGTTTACTAATGGGATAAGCATATGTATTTGTCCCATGAGAATAGAAGATGGAGGGGGAGGGTTGGGGTTCGGCAGAGACACGATTTGAGTTTCTAGAGAATTCAAAGTTCCAAAAAGGTGGGACTTGTGTCATATAGTTTTCAAGGATGTATGAAACAAGATTTCTCTTTGATCAAGAGGACAAAAAGGAAGAGGGGAAGAAGTCCATGGGAATGTTGCCCAAGGTGAGAAAAGGAGAGAAAAGAATAAGCCGTTGGCTAGAGAGAACAAAATAAGAGCTACCATGGGTTCATATGAAATTAGATTGAATTGAGAATAACTTGGGTATGTGATGGATTTTGCTTCAACAAAGTGATGATAAAATTGCATGAGAGGGACAAGATATAATGATTGGTCATGTAGCATAGATTTAGGGATTTAGAGAAGACTCAGTTGGAAAGAATTAGGAGCTTTGAAATGAGTAGAAAAGAGAGAGTGTGGGTTACGCGATAGGGCTAGTTAAGGTTTCTGACAAGATAAGAGTTTGAAGACCCATCAGGGTTTAGAACAAGGATCAAGGTATATAGTTTCCGAGGATTTTATCATGGTTTTGAGGTTATAGAAACTTGATCAAAGATCATAAGAGATTGGATCAGGATCAAAACCCTATGTGCGTTTGAATATTCAAATTCATTTTCCAAACATAAAGTCTATGCATAAGCATGAATGTAACAAACCATTGAGTTAAATTGCAAAAATTTTAGAAACCCACATTTTTCCACTATCTAGAATGTCAACAAGTTAACTAAAGTTGGGAAATTTTAGAAAAATAATAAAACCATATCATATTACTTAGTGTTTTCTAGGTCACACCCCAAAATATAATCAGTGCACTCTGCATCTCACCCACGCAGCTTGATAACCGCAATGGGGAAGAAGAAGATCACAGCGATGAAGGCGGCGTGCAAGAAGCTAATGGAGACCCATTGGCAGAAATCTCTGACGACGCAGAAGTCACTGGAGACAATGGCACAGGGAGGCCTACTGCCGCCACTGGAGTTGGTGGTGTGGAGAGCACCGCCATCAGGTGAACGCTGTCCCCAGCCCTATGAAGATGAAATTGTTGTGTTCGAAGATTATTTCCTCCGGGGATTAGGGATTTCGGTGCACGTTTCGAGGGATTTGTGTATTTTTCGGGCGATTTCAATCTGCAACCTTCCCCCAACTCCATTTTGACCATTGCTATCTTCGTGGCGTACTGCGAGTGCTATTTGGGGATAGCACCGCACTTCAATCTGTTTCACCACCTATATGTCCTGAAGAAGAAAGGGGAAGGGTCTGATGGATCCCAGGTGGCCGGCGGTTGCTATATTGCCTTGAGGGAGGGTGTAAAGTCCCGCTGGATGGCCGTTGGACATACATCAAACACCAAGAACTGGATGAAGCGCAGGTTTTACATCAACCAGAATCTTGAAGGCCGACCAGTTCCTTGTGATGTCACTCAGATTCCCCAATTCAATCCCCGGTGGTCTGAAAAACCAGATGTGGATCAGATGGTTCAGGTAGAAGAACTGTTATCCCTGATGGATTTCAGCAAGATTGATGGGATTGTGGTTGCCAGCCAGTTCATTGTCCACCGCATCCAGCCCCTGAAGGAGAGGGTAAACTTCATGTTTGAGTACTAAGGGCGCGGAGATCCGTCTCGAGAGAGCAGAGAAAGCCTGGAGCGTGAAGAAACGGAGAACCGACTATCGAAGATGTTTGAAGGTTTTGCCAAGTACTCCTTCCCAAAAGAAGGAGTACCTCCGTTTACTTTGAAGAATCCTCCTCCACCGGTAAGTGCAGGGTAATTATAATGCACTATGTCAGTTAATCTTCGCATATGTGACTGACTTGTAATGTGGCTTAACAATGTCTTGGACAGGACCGCCGATCTTTTATGTCTCTTGTTCCAGTAGAACAATGGCCTGCTGGTGACGCGATCCGAGGCTAGCAAAAGAAGACCAGACCATCGTCAGAGGTCGAACACGGTGGCCAAAGTGGAGAAGAAACTTCAGGTGTTCCTAGAAAACAGCTGAAGCGTAAGGTGACAGGGAAGGACCCAATGCCACCGCCACCAGAGAAGAAGGCGAAGCCCACCGATACCAGGGCCAGTGGCAAACTAAAGATCAATGAAGAGGGCAAGATGCGACACCGAGCAATAATCGAGAGCTCGGACTCTGACGCAGAGGATACTGTCCCCCTGAGTCAGAAGTTCAGAGCCAAGCGCTCCGAGGAGCGGCCGCGCTGACCGACCACCACCACCAGTACTCCACGTCAGCAGCCATGAACCCAGCCATAGACAACACCACCAATGACACACAGGCGACAACCGAAGGTGGCAGAGGGAACAGCCCTGCAAGGAGATTGGAGACGACTCAGAGGCCGGCGCCCGAGCAGTCGTCGACGGGGCGGATCATCCAGCCACGGAGGAGCTGGACGCTTTTGGTGCTTCGTCAAGCAGTCAACCAGGTATGGGCACCTGTATTCTCAATACATTTATTATATCTTGCTGATCATGATTACCCACCGAGCTTGCAGACAAGCCAGCACAGAAGAAGGGGGGAGTCCCCAGGGCCAGCAATCGGAGACACGTGCCAAGGTTCCAGAGAACCAAGGCGAAGTGGCTCAAGAGACCGACCACCCCTCTCCACCAAGGAGACCGCCATCCCCCATCGTGAAGACAACGAGGGTGCTCAGGGAGGTGTGGTCGGTCACGTTCCGAGGAGGAGGACACCGTCGACCATGGTTCAATCACAGGCCAGAACTGGTGCGCCTGTCACTCAAGATCCTTCTGAAGAACTGGAAGAGATCATAGGGCATCCTGAGAAACCAAAACGGGTTCCAGGAAAGGTAAGCTTCATAGCCCGTCAGGTAGAAGATGGAGAGTGGCAGGTGTTTGAGTCCAAGGTCGACGCCCCGATCCAAGAGAACATTGAGACTTCCTTGAAACAACTGCGGGAGCATGTGCAGGTACATACTCAAAATGAGTATTCGGTGTGTGACTAAATCATTAGCCAGAACTAATGTGTTATAATACTTTTCAGGGCCTGTAAAATGTTGCTCAGCAGCGGGCGGACATGATAGAATAGTTCCGGCCCATTATGGCCAAAAATGAACGCCTGCACAGTGAGAACACCGCCCTGAAGTACAAGGTTAGCGTCCTTGAAGGAAAGACGAAAGGTAAAAGTGTTGTCCACACCTCTGGAATATCTGCTATTGTATAGAAAATCTATATATCTGGTTATTGTGATGCAGAACTGGAGGAGGGCGATCAGCTGAGGTCGCAGGAATTATCACGCGCCCAGCAGCGCATTGAAGAGCTGAAGATGGAGATGGTAGGTCTGTAACCGACCACTTCCTTCTCCTTATGTCCCGAAATTGTTTTAACACCTATAAATATTTGTGTGGACAGAGCTCCAAAGAAAACACATGGTACAGTTTGGTGTGCTGACTGAGGAGAACACCAGACTCAAGGAACGCTGGCGAGAGGTCGAGGCCGGACTGAGGCCGCTGATGAAAGAGCTGTCTCCAGAAGCCATGGAGATATCTAACCCAGTGAACAGCCCTAAAGCAGTCACGGATCTTTGCAAGAGGGCCTGGCCCTTGTTCAAAGATTTTGTACGTGAAGCGGGTCAGTTTACGGTGTCCTTCGTTCTGGCGCTGGCCAAGTCGCACTACCCGCGAATCGACCTCAAGAGGGTTGAAGAAGGGGCAGCGGCCAACACCAGCCCAGTAAGAGGTGAATGACCTTCGGCAGCCACGGGATACTGCATCTAGGGTAATGCAGAACGTCAAACTGGTCGATGAAGGATCATCAAGCCAGGCCTCTTGAATAGCTAAGCGTCTCCTTGTAAATTTGTGAGAAACTGCCTGATGTACATATACACTTGTTTATTGTGCTCGGCCTGTACCGAGTGTTTAGCTATTTACGTAGAGTCATCCATATTCGCTGGCTTGCATAATGATATTTAGAATACCATCGACTAAGTTAGAGCTAGAAACTCTTAACTGCAAGGCTTGAGGTAGGTAAACACGAAGAACTACAAAAAACGACATAAACAACGTAGGTTAAAATTATGAAACTTAAGCAATTTACTCAAGTTAAGTTAAAGCGATGAACGAGTATGAGACTCGTTTAGTTTTTAAAGAGGTTCATATGCGTGTAGTCGTGTAGCATCCTTTGAAGCGAATCAGCTCGTTAGGTGACTAGTCGACCTCTCGTGGAACAAAGAGCATTTGCCGAAACGCTTAGGACCCTAGTGCTTGTTAGAGAGCGACTGCTAGTATCTCCTGTGCTCTGAGGCTCGGAGCCATAACACATGATCGGAGGAACTAGAGACAGTGCCTTTTCTGATTGTTCCTGTCGGAGTATTAGACTGTACGGCTTATTGAAAAGTAAGTTTTACAGATAAAACATTTGCACGAAGGAGGTGAATCATGAACCGAACTTTATTAACTTCAACTGAATACAAAGGAAAAGAAAAGATACATATCTTATTCTATGCCGCCTATCAAGGGTAGAATCTTATAAGCTGCTCGATGTGCTAGGAGCTGGGTACATCGATGCCATCTAAAGTGTAGAGTCTGTAAGATGTAGGCCTAGTGACTGCCTTTATCATGAATGGCCCTCCCGGTGAGAGGATAGCTTGTGAAGGCCTTCCGTCTTCTCGCTTGCGCCGGAGCACCGTGTCGCCGACAACAAAAAGCGATCTTTGACGTTACGGTTGTAGTAACGACACGGGCTAGCCAAGTACCGAGTGTTCTGAATGCACGTGTCAAGGCGTTGTTCTTCCAGGGCGTTGATATCGAGCTCCGTGCTTCATCCGAGGCGTCTTCATCGAAATACTCGATCTGGGAGACCGGTGAGCGACCCTCGGTAGTAGTACAACTTGAGCCAAATATCATGAAGTATAGGGAGACGCCCGTCTTTGCGGCAGGGGCTGGGTACACAAGCCCCAGATCACAGCTGGTAATTCTTTCAACCATCGCCCTGGGTACAAACCATCTTCATGGAATAAACGCTTGCGCAGGGCATCGATCATCATGCCGTTGGCGCGCTCGACCTGTCCATTGGCCCTTGGGTGAGCGACAGGACACGTACTTGACTTGTATGGACAAGTCATCACGAAAATCGAAGTGACTTCCCGTGAACGTCTTTGCCGAGGTCGGTGATAATCTTTGTTGGGGATGCCAAAACGGTAAATGACATCATTAAGCATCTCCGAAGCCTTCTTTGCGGTTGCCTTGACTAGGGGTTTGTACTCGATCCATTTTGAGAAGTTATCTATGAGGACATAGACGTACTTAAAACCGCCTGGTGCTGTTTTAAATGGTCCGATCATGTCGAGTCCCCAGCATGAAAAGGGCCAAGAGACTGGAATCGTCTGAAGTTCATGTGCGGGGACATGAATCTGTTTGGCGAAAAACTGACAATTCTTGTAGTGTCGAACTAAGTGTTCGGCGTCGGCCATGGCGCTGGGCCAGTAGAAACCAGCTCAAAAAGCTTTACCGACCAGCATCGTCCGCGATGCCGCATGGTTACCGCATGTGCCAGAGTCGATTTTGCCTAGTAGAGCGATGCCGTCCTCTGGTGTAACGCACTTCTGGAGTATTTCAGCCTTGGCGTTTTTGCGCATAAGCTGGCCGTCAACTAAGATGTAGTTGCGACTTCGACGGACGAGGCGCTCCGCTTCATTCTTATCGTCTGGCACTACCTTGTTGGTGAGGTACCGGATGAAAGGCAACCTCCAATCTGATGGAGGGGCCTTAGGTTGGTCGTTCGACTGATCGATCGTGTCGCCGTTGAGCCCAGGCTAGTGGTCGAGCTCCGGGCTGTTGCTAGACCTGGAGGCTGGTCGACTCGTTTGCTAACCGGAGCCACCAGATGGGAAGTGCCAGGATTAGGCGGTGGCTGTGCGTCAGGATTTGGTTAAGGTAACAGCTCAGGAGGCTGCTGCCTTTTGTCCGGCTTCCCCTCGTGAATGGATGGCGTGATCAGACGTGAACGAAGACTCCATGAGGGACTTCCGATCGGGATGACCCTAATTTGGACAATTCGTCAGCTGCTTGGTTCTCTGCCCGGGGCACATGGATGAACTCAAGGCCATAGAATTTGTCTTCAAGTTTGCGGATCGCGGCCACATAGGCATCCATCTTTTCGTTGGTGCAGTCCCAATCCTTGTTGACCTGATTAATGACCAGGGCCGAATCGCCATAGACGAGAAACCGCTTGACGCCAAGCTCAACAGCAATGCGGAGTCCATGCAATGCGGTCTCATATTCGGCGGCGTTATTGGAAGCTTTGAAGTGGATACGCAGAACATATCGCAGCTGACCCCCGGAAGGTGCTATGAAGAAGATTCCAGCTCCTGTGCCACCTATATTTAGCGAGCCATCGAAGTACATCTTCCATTGTTCTTCAACCGTATCAGATACGGGTAACGTTATGTCCGTCCATTCGACCAAAAAGTCAGCCAGGGCCTGAGACTTTATAGTACCGGGCCGCTGAATTCGAGTGAAAAAGGGCTGAGCTCGATCGCCCACTTGACAATTCTGCCGGTAGCGTCCTTGTTGCGCAAGATGTCCCCTAGCGCATACTCGGTAACCACGGTGATGCCGTACTGTTGGAAGTAGTGCGAGACCTTCCTTTTAGTGACCAGAATCGCATAAAGGAGCTTTTGGACATGTGGATATCGCTGCTTGGTCTCGTTGAGTACCTCACTGATGTAGTATATTGGTCGCTGGACGGGATGAACGAACTTGGGTTCGTTGCGCTCGACCACCAGGACGGTGCTGATCACTCTGTCGGTGGCGGTGATGTAGAGCAGCAGGTGCTCATCCCCTGTGGGTGCCGTGAGGACGGGTGGTGAGGATAAGTAGGTCTTGAGCTCGTTGAAGGCGGCATCGGCTTCTTCGGACCATACAAACTTCTCCTTCACTCTGAGCAAACGAAAGAAGGGAAGACCCTTGTCACCGAGTCGGGATATGTATCTGCTAAGGGCGGCCATGCATCCTGTTAGCTTTTGGATGTCCTTGACGCACTTGGGAGGCTTCATATCCAGCACGATTTTGACCTTTTCAGGGTTAGGCTGTATGCCGTCTTGGCTAACCACGCTACCGAGAAGTGCGCCAGAGGGGACACCGAATACGCACTTATTCGGGTTGAGCTTCCACTGAAACACATTTAGGGCCTTGAAGGTCCTATCAAGGTCATTGATTAGGGTCGAGGCCTCTTTAGTTTTCACCACTACGTCGTCAACGTATGCTTCGCACAGTCCGTCACGGATCTCCGCTTCGAGGCACTGTTGTATGACGCGCTGGTATGTTGCACCAGTGTTTTTTAAGCCGAACGACATGGTCGTGTAACAGTAAGCACTGAAGGGAGTTATGAATGATGTCTTTTCCTGATCTTCTAAAGCGAGGGCAATCTGGTAATAGCCCGAGTAGCAATCTAAGAAAGAAAGCAACTGGCAACCCACGGTGGAGTCTGAAACATCCTCGATTTTCCACGAAGGGAAAATCCACAGAATGAGATATAATGTGACAAAACCACGAATGATTCCATCACATTATCATATATCAGTAGATATCACAGTCATACATCGTTACATTACAAGTTTTACATGATACAACACACCTATTACAGAGTAATTCTAGCGGAAGTATATCTAATCGTCATCAGAGTTGGCGGAAGCAAGTCGTCGGGTGAAGGCTCCTCCTTCATGGGCGTCATCAGAGTAGAGTGTCAGCGGCGTAGATTCCATCTTCTGAACCAAACTTGAGCGCAGGCACGAGACCTCCTAATCCATCACTATTCAACATCGAGAAAGCGATAAATCGCACACCGCCCGGATGTGTGCAGGCCATGGTCAGCACCGATGAGCTTTAGTGGAAAGATAAAACAAAGGATCTGGCGATCCTAATATTTGGCTGTGGTTTGCATCCTTAGCGCATGCAAAGTAACATCAAGTAGTAAATAATATAATAGTTTATCAAGTTTTAACACATTCCCAACCACACACATCCACACATCCATCCATCACCTCATCCATCCATCCTAACCCATCCACCTCTTCCACCACATCTCATCTCACTCGTGTCGACAGGCCAACTCCCACTCGGCCTGCCTCAATGGTCCACGACCGGCTCTATCTCACAACACGGGGGAGAAAAGAATACTCATCTCCTATCTAGTGAAGTAGGTCCCAGGAAAGGTCCATAACCAACAAGTCGGCATATGTATCGATTGATCAACCATAACACTCTGCAGAGGTTTCACATACCCACAAGATCGCCGTCCTCGACAAGGCCTTAGTCTAGGCCGATTCTGGCTGCTTGCTTGATAGACTGATGCCATCCTACCACTTAGCCCTGGGTCAACACCGGCAAAACGGCACGCTAAGACTAGGGGGAGGCAGCAGGGCCCAACAAGTGGTACTTGCCCGACTCGAGCGACAGGGGAACTTCTGGCATCCATACCACCCTCCCTATCACCTCGCAACCTAGCAGTAATGGCATCACTCATACCAAGTAGTCCAACCGTCCCTCCCATTACAAGAGAGCGAGTGGTATGCAAAGGATTCCCGGTGAGTCGGATACTAGTAAGTCCTTAGGGCTGACAAAATTTGGACATCTTCATCGGGTTTACCATTTTACGTGCCACCACGGCACCCACGTCCCAGGCTCCACCTCTCAACAGGTTCACACCCAGGATCCCACCTCACACATCACATCACATAAACCCACCACAGGTATTCATCTCATAGGATGCCCAGGTCACATCCATGGCAAGACTCGCCTTAAGCTCGTCATATATCCCAGCTCGGTCGACAAACCCTCACTCTCCACGCACCCAAGACACACGCAGCACACTCACCATCCACCAAGTCTGGCATCCCAAGCCAAACCATACCCAGGGGTTCACCACCAGCATCACATCACAGATACAATGCGCGTGGAGTTTAAGTAAGTATGGTGATATAAATGAAAGCAAGCAGACAGGTAGATAACAGTAAGTGAGCGAGAGCGCAAAGCTGGGTGACATGGGAGAGGGGTTGCAATCAAGTAATAAAGGCTCAGGCAATAGCATGCATTCAGATACTAGCAAAGGAATAAATATAAAGTGCTAGCAGTTCTAAATATTATGCAATGTCTAATAGAATTCTCTAAAAGGGGGTGCTACCATGACACCTGCGATGTCGTGGAAGTAGTGGTACAATTCTCCATCCATAGAGGTAGTCATTAGGTCGGCTCCATCCTGCGGGTCCTTTCGTCCACGTTCTCTTTCTCCCACGAGTCTCGGTCCGAGCGTCGTTGTACTCGAAGTAGCTACCCCGCGAAGCGACAATCAAGGCAAGAGAACACACGATACTCAAAAGGACTCAAGACACAGGAAGATCCATTAACATGAGTGAACTTTAAGAGGTACACGACCTAGCCCTCTCGGCGGATGTCTGAATCCTCGGGCCAAAAGATAAGAGTGGTGGTTTGCCACACATAAGCTGGATGGCCAAGCCTGTATGGCTTTAAGATAAATGGGTTAAGCCGGAGCTTATCTATAGCAAACACCACAGCTCACGTTCTCTCGATCCGGGCGTCATGGAGTTGACGGGAATCGAAGACGGGCTCAGTAAAGAGGAAAAGTAAGAACGACAGGGCTTGGCTCTTGTAGCCTTTACCCAACAAGACACAATTGGATGTAAGAAGTAAATAGAATCTGACAATACTATTGTGACTTGGCACTATTGTACTTCAACTGTCCCGCCATTGTATCCAGCGGTAGTAGAAGGGTCGGTGCAAAACAGAGCAATAACTACGGTCTTCTCGATCCACACGACACAGTCACGTCGGGAGCCGAGAAGTGAAAAGTTAGCTAGGCACATCCATGTCATGTCCCGGTCACATCTCCGGAGGAGATGGTTTCACTCTCGGTCGATCGGGTCGACTCTCACAAATCAAGCATGACATTGACCATAGCTTAGCTAACTAAAAAAAGGGACAGTCCGTGCTTTGATCCAATCGCCATGAACAAGACGAGATCAAATAGAGCGGGCTATCAAGGAGAGACAAGGCAAGACCAATCAGAAAGCGATGATCCACTTCTTCCAATGCGTACGCCACGGTAATAGACGGGCATCGAAAGGAGGCAATATAATACCGATCACAAGTGCGCAAACCGCCTATAGGGTACCCGACCTAGGTGCACTGGCACTAAGGCATCTCTCAGATTCTTAGCGGTGCGGTTGTCACCGCGAGAATCAAAGAAACACGACGGTCGTATAGGGTACAAGCATACAAGGGTTTGTTCATGAAGAGCAAATGAAAGGCAAACAAAGTATAGCTCCATAGTCATGGCGAGGCGAGCTCGCGACCACAAGCTATACTAGCAAGGGCTCGAGTTACACTCGGCATTACGGCCATGGCGAGACGAATCCTGCGATCGCAATATCCGAATAAGATACGATTCCTCTAGCCGGCTCAAAGGCACGGTCCCAGATAAACACACAGACGTCCAACAATAAGAACCAATGACACAAGAGACAACTCGAAAAGACTGAAGTAGCACAATTCCATAGCATGATAATGGATGGGTCCTGTAGTACAAAGATTCATATACAACGGGGTCATCAAGAGTGGGTACAACAGTATCAACGTGTATATAGAAAGTAAAAGAGACTGAGGGGGTCCAGGGGGTCACGGCTTGCAATGGACAAGGTCACAGGGACTCTCGACGGCCCATCCTCGCATCTCGAGGTGGCCGGAGCGACGGCGACAAGCTAGGGTTTCCACAGATCCGCTAAAGCAACCGAAGGGGGCATTCCTACAGTCCAAGATGAGTAGCACCGTACTACGAGGTCCAAGCTACGGCTAAGTGTCCAGAGTTCCAGGGCTCACGTCAGGGTCACAGGCGGCATGTCCTCCTCGGTGTCTCAGACGCCGTGGATCCATTTGGCTATGGCCCGTCACGTGCGTGTGTGCGTTTGTGTTCCATGTGGGCAATGGCACGAAGGACGGTCACGGCGTTTCGGATGCTCACCGACGGTGGAGTCATTCGGCGAGGCGCGGCGGAGTCGCGGTGGTGGCTCGAGGCTGCGGCCGGAGAACGTCGAGGGTCTGGCGGGCTTCACGGAGGTGCGTCGGGGTACCGTGGAGGTCCTGGCCAGCGGTAGCCACTTGTGGCCACCTCTGGCCAGCCCTGTCTTCCTGCAGCCAGCTCTGGCCGGCAATGGCCAGCCGCTGGTGGCCAGCAGCCTGCTGTGGCTGGCCGGGGCAGGCTGCAGCCAGCTGCTGGTGGCCGTGGGTGGCTGCGCTTGGCTGACAGAGGCTGGACGCGGCCGGGAGGCTTCGGCAAAGGCTGCGGTCTTCCTGCAAAGGTGTGGAACGCAGCATGAAGGCCGGTGTCATGCTCGAGATAGCGGGGAACAAGGTCGGGTGGTCGCTTTGATGTTGTGGTGGCTCACCCGGTGCTAGTGGAGGGGCTGCAGCGTGGCGGTCCATGTCGGGGACCCGGCTGGTGGTCGTGGTGAGGTTGACGGCGTGGTGTCAAGCAGGGACGGCTCTCTTGGCGCTTTTGTCGGCGTTGGTGCAGAACGCGCGCGTGGGGCCGGGGCAGCGGGGGGGCTTTGGGATCGGTAGCGGCACGCCGTAGCCGTTCAGTGGCGAGGGTGATAGCAGGCGGCGTCGCTCGGGGCGGCTTGACGCGAAGGAGGTGGGCGCGTCGAGCTCGAAGGCAGCAGTCCGCCGTTGTCGTGGAAGCGTGTAGGCGGGCGTGGAGGCATGATTGCAGCGACGGACGGGGGCGAAGAGGTTCGCGGCGCTCGATAGCGTCGCGTCGCGGTCTCCGGCGCGCGTGGTGACATCGGGCGCACCGAGGCGGGCATGGCGTGCGTTTTTCTGATGGTGAGCGCAGCAGCGGCGTGGCGTTATCGCGAGGCGGCAACGAGCGGGCAGCGATCTTGCCGCTGCGGTGCGAGGGCGCGAAGCGTGGCGGTGGCGCGACCAGAGCGCAATGGCGTGGAGCTGCGGGTGCTGCTGCGCACGTCTTGGCCGTAGGCGCTGCCATGGCTGGCCGGTGGCGAGCGCTGGTTGGCGAGAGAAGAGGAGGAAGAAGAGCGGTGGCCGCGAGAGAAGGAAGAAGAGTATGGCACGGCCGCCGCGGCTTTTTATAGTGCGGTGGCTAGGGCTTCGGATGGAGCGGGACGGCGGGGATCCTTGGGCTGCGAGCCAAGGGGCGCATGGCGGCATCCGGTGGCGCGGACGCCGAGACGAGAGCGCGCGGCTTCGCCCATCGGGAGCGGCGGCGGCGGCTTCTGGGGAGGCTGTCACACTCGGTTTTCCAAAGAATGCCGAGCGCTAACTATATGTGTGCCCAGGATGTCCACACAACACATATAGCAACAAAAATGGAGATTATCAAAGACAATGCTTTATTATATATCGAAACATATTTACAACGGGACTTACATCTATAACAAAGCACAATAGAAGTATTCTTAATCTTACGTCTTTGGGTCTTCATACTCCACGAGGGGACGGTTGATTTGGGAGAGCACTCGCCTAGCACCCTTGGAACTCCACTAGAAACAGTTCACTTCAACCACCATCCGGTACCCATCCGGGATTTTGTTGATTGTAAAGCAAGTGTCGGCGCACCATGCTCAAACAAGCATAACAAGAGGGGATGCAAGGCTCAAAAGGCTAGACACGGCTGAAACTGCGGTTAGCACTTTTAATTGGTCATGTTTTATTATTAAACCTGACTTTCTAGGTTATGTTAGCACCCCAAGTAAAATATAATTAATTACCATCATCAAGATTAAATATCACGAGAACCATCCATCGATCCATCTATCTCAAAAAGGATCCGGGCCGCTCGTGACCGTGAGCACTACCGATATATCAGTTTGATCAAACTCTGCAGAGTGTGTACACTTTCACCATGAGTCGTGATACCCATACGCCTGAGGCGGCCAACCTCGACTCACTTCCGAGGTAAGTCGGCGGGGTTCACTACGAGGCCTTTCCAAAGACACCCTAACAAGTTAGTAGCCAGCGAGGTTTCAAAGACTAGGCGAATGGAGCCCCCTTCAAGACTGGTGCACAAATGACCGTAGCCCAGCAACACATCTTGACGGGCAAGAAGCCATTCTGCAACCTAGGCCCCCCTCTTGCGCCTTTCGGTAACCACTAACAAGCTAGAGAAACCTAGTTACTTAGCCAAGACGAGCCATATAGTCCTCATGGTTGTACGGATGTCTGGGTGGCCACTTTAAGATTAAGTCCTTACGGAGGGCAGACTAGAGCACCCCAAAGGCCCAATGCTCTAGCCCCTTTCTGTCCATGTTACCAAAGAGCGTCATTTTAACCGTTGATCCATAAGTTATTAATCAAAATTAATATAAAGTTAGGTGATTGCAAGCTAAGCAAAGCTACCCATATGCATCAACCCGGGGTATCAAGGAATATGGTACAAAGTACTAGGTAAAGTCCTTATGGGTTCATCATATTAGACACATGCATATGAAAATGATTATATAGTTCTTAGGTAACAAAGGAACTCATGTTACACTTGCCTTCCAAAAGCTTGACAAACTCTCCATCCTTTCCTTTCGAATCATCCTTGTACAGCTCCACCTCTAATGATAGAATCAACCAGCACAAGCATCTTAAACAAACCTAGAAATAGTACACCAAGCATTATAAAAAACAACACATAAAGGTTTAAAACATGTAGGACTTGTAACTATGATCGATTGAGCGCAAAAACAACCAAAAAGGAAAGCCGGGATTAAAGGATGCGAGAGTTGAAAGGTATAGATGGAAATGATTGGATTTAGGTGAGCAAGGTGAAGTTGGACCGGAAGAAACATACACATCAGAACAACAAGGGTTGGATATGTGTATAGGTTACTTGGAAACATGTCATTATCAACCAATGCACTATGGTGGGTTCAAGATCAAAGGAAATCAACATTATCTTTGAAGAGTGCACCTTTGAGCATACTCGACGGTGGATAGCGGCGGGTAGCGATGGTCGTGGAACATGATAAGTCAGAGACACATTGCACTAATTAGCTTGGATTGGAACTTGTTAGGTGATCATGTGCAACTAGGGAGACAGACATATCATGTAAGAGGACTCGAGTGGGGGAACGCGGCGGATCACCGAGGCATCTCGGACTTGCACATCGGTGGGCAGCGGTAGTTATGTTGAGTTGTTGCATGGTTATCAAAAGGACCAAAGGGTGGTATATTTTGTGAGGTTTCTAGGTATTGTATAGAGTATATTGTGGCAAAAGTGCATGATGTTTTGACCGTTGGATAGTCGGGGAAATGAGATTACAAGATGGCATAGCGTGGTTGATGGCAATTGGCATGATAGGAGCAGCGACACAATGATGTTTATATATTTGGTGATGTGGTTTATATGGACAAGACAACTTGCAGATATGTGTATAAGTATATGATAAACACTGGGTTGAAGGGCTTGACCATCGGAGTAGCGAATCATCGAGAACGCGCATGCCAACCGGCATCAATGCGGCTCTTGAGGGCAGCAGAGACAGCGAGCACAAAACTGGATAATATCTCTTTTCGTCTTTGATGATATGACCATGGAACCTTGCAGAGGTGTGTGCAAGTATATAAATGATAGTCTAGCCAAAGGATACATATTGGGGTTCAATGGATCAACGGGAACGCCATTGCCAAAAAACAGGGTAATTGCTGTTTGGACAGCAGGGGTTGTGGATGCTTCGGCATCGATATCTCGGCCATCGGGGATTGCATAGCAGAACCAATTTGTGGGATCATGTGCAGGGATGTCATGAGCATGTGGGTTCAAGGGATAGTTGATTTGGGCTGTGGATTAGCGGGGGAACGCCAACACGACTCAGAGTTGCAATCTGCCAAGACAGCAGGAGCAGCGGGTACGGAGATGGCGATATCTCTAGTTTCTCAACTCCTATGGCGAAACCATTTTACAGAGGTGTGTTCAAGGATGTATTCTACAACTCCACTAAAGGGATTGATGATTGGAGGCACGAAACAGCGAGGAACGCCGATTCCGTGAATGGCAGCAAATCTGCCCACGAGGACAGCAACACATACAACGGGTAATCTTCATCGGGGATCAACCATACGTCATCTACGGCACTTGGTATGCAGCGAGGAACACAAGAACAACGTGGGGATGATGAGGGAGGGTTCTCACCATGGGGATTGGTGTGATGGAGCAAGGAGAGGCATCAACGGCGGCCGGTGACGTTGATCTAGTACATCGGGGGCATCCTTCTCGCATTGCGGGTTGATCGGGGCAGCCATGGGGGAGGATGAGGAGCTGCAGGGGCGTCCCTCCTCTGTCCTTGACGTGGGAAATGAAGGGGGAGGTGTGAGGGGGCTGTGGGGGTGGTATATATGAAGCGGGAGTGAGGGGAGGTGAAGGGGTAGGAAGGCAAAGGGTCTTGGCTTGATATTTTCGTGTCTTGGTTGATATTTTTATGGAAGAATGAGAGGGGTCCAAAGGGTTGACGTGGGAGAGAGGATAGGAAGAGTTAGAGGGCTGGTTGGGCTTGATGTTGGTCCACAAAAGATAGAAGGATGGTTGGACTTTGATCCGAGGCGAGAGCTAAGGTAAGGTTTGGACCGGATTTGGCCCGAAACGACGTCCGTGGATGGAAAGAGTTGGGTTGACCCATTAGCAAAAGAGAGAAATGGGGAGGTGTGGTTTACTAATGATCTAAGTTGGTGGATTTGTCCCAAGATAAGACAAGATGGAAGGAAAGAGTTGGGCTTGATCCGCCAAGTTATCAGAGTTGCGATTAGGGTTTTCATGAAATTGAAAGCTTCAAAGAGATGGGACTAAGGCTATAGAGATTTCAAGAATGGATCATGTACAAGTTTGGATTTGATCAAGAGGAGAAAAGGTGAAGGGAAAAAGGGCCCATGTAGATGTTTCCTAAGGTGAAGAAAGAAAAGCAATTCAAAATTAAGATTAACTTGGATACATGACACGTGATTGATTTGACTTGAACAAGATGAGATTGAATTGTGTGAGAAAGAAGAGATATAAAGATTGGTCACTTAGCATAGACTTTGGGCTATGGAGAAGACTAAATCAAAAGAGATTAGGAGCTCAAATATAAGGGAGAAAGGATAAAAGAAAGAGAGAGAGCAAGGCTATGACTAGTTAAGGTTTTAGAGGGCATGAGGTTGGGTGCCTGGCAAGGTGAAAGTTTGGGATCCATCAAGGTTATTAGAACAAGGATCAATGATTAAGGTATTATGTGGTTCCCAAGGACTTGATCATGGTATTGAGGCCAAGGAAAGTTGGTCAAAGATTAATAGGGATTTGCTTGAATGAAACCCGATGCGCGTTTGAAAACATTTAAACTCATTTTTCACACAAGAACACGTGCAATGGCATGACATGCAACAAACAAGTCATATTAAATTGTAAAAAGTTTTAGAAAATGGTTTCTTCACTCTTTAGATTGAGAACAAACTTAACAAAAGATTAGAAACTTTTAGAGAAACGTTAAATCATTTATTTTATTTAGTGTTTTCAAGGCACATCCCCAAAATAGAAATTTTGGGGTGTGACAAACTACCCCCTTAACAAGAATCTCGTCCCGAGATTCATGAAAGAGACACTCATTACAAAGAGGCAAAACAAACAAGAACACAATAACAAAACAATCAATCATTCTAGGGCACAATAACATGATAGGTCCTTATAAAAAAACACTATCACTCACCTTAGCATCGTTACTAACGTAAAAAGGGCTCGGGTAGAAACTTCCTAAAAGAAGGCTTAGGTTAGATGAGCTTGAACTCTTCAGTCATAGTGTTGTCTCTTGTAGATGTAGGATCTTCAACTCGATAGGCATCTTCGTGGACTTTGAAGAAACGAGAGGTTTTTGGTAAAGAGCATTTTCATTTTTCGCAAGTCATCAAGGGGTAGAAAGCCAAGGTTAGTTTTTTTTTTTCAAAATAAGTTTGTAAAAACGACGATTTCTAACTAGGCTGAGCGTCCCTACGAGTCAACAACTGCTCTCGATACCATTTTGTCACACCCGGTTTTCCAAAGAATACCGAAGCGCTAACTATATGTGTGCCTGGGATGTCCACACAACACATATAGCAACAAAAATGGAGATTATCAAAGACAATGCTTTATTATATATCGAAACATATTTACGACAGGACTTACATCTATAACAAAGCACAATAGAAGTATTCTTAATCTTACGTCTTTGGGTCTTCATACTCCACAGGGGACGGTTGATCGGGAGAGCACTCGCCTAGCACCCTTGGAACTCCACTAGAAACAGTTCACTTCAACCACCATCTGGTACCCATCCGGGATTTTGTTGATTGTAAAGCAAGTGTCAGCGCACCATGCTCAGCAAGCATAACAAGAGGGGATGCAAGGCTCAAAAGGCTAGACACGGCTGAACTGCGGTTAGCACTTTTAATTGGTCATGTTTTATTATTAAACCTGACTTTCTAGGTTATGTTAGCACCCCAAGTAAAATATAATTAATTACCATCATCAAGATTAAATATCACCAGAACCATCCATCGATCCATCTATCTCGAAAAGGATCCAGGCCGCTCGTGACCGTGAGCACGGCTGATATATCAGTTTGATCAAACTCTGCAGAGTGTGTACACTTTCACCATGAGTCGTGATACCCATACGCCTGAGGCGGCCAACCTCTGACTCACTTCCGAGGTAAGTCGGCAGGGTTCACTACGAGGCCTTTCCAAAGACACCCTAACAAGTTAGTAGCCGCGAGGTTTCAGCAGCTAGGCGAATGGAGCCCCCCTTCAAGACTGGTGCACAAATGACCGTAGCCCAGCAACACATCTTGACAGGCAAGAAGCCATTCTGCAACCTAGGCCCCCCTCTTGCGCCTTTCGGTAACCACTAACAAGCTAGAGAAACCTAGTTACTTAGCCAAGACCAGAGCCATATAGTCCTCATGGTTGTACGGATGTCTGGGTGGCCGCTTTTAAGATTAAGTCCTTACGGAGGGCGGACTAGAGCACCCCAAAGGCCCAATGCTCTAGCCCCCTTCTGTCCATGTTACCAAAGAGCGTCATTTTAACCGTTGATCCATAAGTTATTAATCAAAATTAATATAAAGTTAGGTGATTGCAAGCTAAGCAAAGCTACCCATATGCATCAACCCGGGGTATCAAGGAATATGGTACAAAGTACTAGGTAAAGTCCTTATGGGTTCATCATATTAGACACATGCATATGAAAATGATTATATAGTTCTTAGGTAACAAAGGAACTCATGTTACACTTGCCTTCCAAAAGCTTGACAAACTCTCCATCCTTTCCTTTGAATCATCCTTGTGCAGCTCCACCTCTAATGATAGAATCAACCAGCACAAGCATCTTAAACAAACCTAGAAATAGTACACCAAGCATTATAAAAACAACACATAAAGGTTTAAAACATGTAGGACTTGTAACTATGATCGATTGAGCGCAAAAACAACCAAAAGGAAAGCCAGGATTAAAGGATGCGAGAGTTGAAAGGTATAGATGGAAATGATTGGATTTAGGTGAGCAAGGTGAAGTTGGACCGGAAGAAACATACACATCAGAACAACAAGGGTTGGATATGTGTATAGGTTACTTGGAAACATGTCATTATCAACCAATGCACTATGGTGGGTTCAAGATCAAAGGAAATCAACATTATCTTTGAAGAGTGCACCTTTGAGCATACTCGACGGTGGATAGCGGCGGGTAGCGATGGCTGTGAACATGATAAGTCAGAGACACATTGCACTAATTAGCTTGGATTGGAACTTGTTAGGTGATCATGTGCAACTAGGAGACAGACATTCATGTAAGAGGACTCAGAGTGGGGAACGCGGCGGATCACTGAGGCATCTCGGACTTGCACATCGGTGGGCAGCGGTAGTTATGTTGAGTTGTTGCATGGTTATCAAAAGGACCAAAGGGTGGTATATTTTGTGAGGTTTCTAGGTATTGTATAGAGTATATTGTGGCAAAAGTGCATGATGTTTTGACCGTTGGATAGTCGGGGAAATGAGATTACAAGATGGCATAGCGTGGTTGATGGCAATTGGCATGATAGAGCAGCGACACAATGATGTTTATATATTTGGTGATGTGGTTTATATGGACAAGACAACTTGCAGATATGTGTATAAGTATATGATAAACACTGGGTTGAAGGGCTTGACCATCGGAGTAGCGAATCATCGAGAACGCGCATGCCAACCGGCATCAATGCGGCTGCGGGGCAGCAGAGACAGCGAGCACAAAACTGGATAATATCTCTTTCGTCTTTGATGATATGACCATGGAACCTTGCAGAGGTGTGTGCAAGTATATAAATGATAGTCTAGCCAAAGGATACATATTGGGGTTCAATGGATCAACGGGAACGCCATTGCCAAAAACAGGGTAATTGCTGTTTGGACAGCAGGGGTTGTGGATGCTTCGGCATCGATATCTCGGCCATCGGGGATTGCATAGCAGAACCAATTTGTGGGATCATGTGCAGGGATGTCATGAGCATGTGGGTTCAAGGGATAGTTGATTTGGGCTGTGGATTAGCGGGGAACGCCAACACGACTCAGAGTTGCAATCTGCCAAGACAGCAGGAGCAGCGGGTACGGAGATGGCGATATCTCTAGTTTCTCAACTCCTATGGCGAAACCATTTTACAGAGGTGTGTTCAAGGATGTATTCTACAACTCCACTAAAGGGATTGATGATTGGAGGCACGAAACAGCGAGGAACGCCGATTCCGTGAATGGCAGCAAATCTGCCCACGAGGACAGCAACACATACAACGGGTAATCTTCATCGGGGATCAACCATACGTCATCTACGGCACTTGGTATGCAGCGAGGAACACAAGAACAACGTGGGGATGATGAGGGAGGGTTCTCACCATGGGGATTGGTGTGATGGAGCAAGGAGAGGCATCAACGGCGGCCGGTGACGTTGATCTAGTACATCGGGGCATCCTTCTCGCATTGCGGTTGATCGGGGCAGCCATGGGGGAGGATGAGGAGCTGCAGGGGCGTCCCTCCTCTGTCCTTGACGTGGGAAATGAAGGGGAGGCGTGAGGGGGCTGTGGGGGGGTGGTATATATGAAGCGGGAGTGAGGGGAGGTGAAGGGGTAGGAAGGCAAAGGGTCTTGGCTTGATATTTTCGTGTCTTGGTTGATATTTTTATGGAAGAATGAGAGGGGTCCAAAGGGTTGACGTGGGGGAGAGAGGATAGGAAGAGTTAGAGGGCTGGTTGGGCTTGATGTTGGTCCACAAAAGATAGAAGGATGGTTGGACTTTGATCCGAGGCGAGAGCTAAGGTAAGGTTTGGACCGGATTTGGCCCGAAACGACGTCCGTGGATGGAAAGAGTTGGGTTGACCCATTAGCAAAAGAGAGAAATGGGGAGGTGTGGTTTACTAATGATCTAAGTTGGTGGATTTGTCCCAAGATAAGACAAGATGGAAGGAAAGAGTTGGGCTTGATCCGCCAAGTTATCAGAGTTGCGATTAGGGTTTTCATGAAATTGAAAGCTTCAAAGAGATGGGACTAAGGCTATAAAGATTTCAAGAATGGATCATGTACAAGTTTGGATTTGATCAAGAGGAGAAAAGGTGAAGGGAAAAAGGGCCCATGTAGATGTTTCCTAAGGTGAAGAAAGAAAAGCAATTCAAAATTAAGATTAACTTGGATACATGACACGTGATTGATTTGACTTGAACAAGATGAGATTGAATTGTGTGAGAAAGAAGAGATATAAAGATTGGTCACTTAGCATAGACTTTGGGCTATGGAGAAGACTAAATCAAAAAAGAGATTAGGAGCTCAAATATAAGGGAGAAAGGATAAAAGAAAAAGAGAGAGCAAGGCTATGACTAGTTAAGGTTTTAGAGGGCATGAGGTTGGGTGCCTGGCAAGGTGAAAGTTTGGGATCCATCAAGGTTATTAGAACAAGGATCAATGATTAAGGTATTATGTGGTTCCCAAGGACTTGATCATGGTATTGAGGCCAAGGAAAGTTGGTCAAAGATTAATAGGGATTTGCTTCGAATGAAACCCGATGCGCGCGTTTGAAAACATTTAAACTCATTTTTCACACAAGAACACTGTGCAATGGCATGACATGCAACAAACAAGTCATATTAAATTGTAAAAAGTTTTAGAAAATGGTTTCTTCACTCTTTAGATTGAGAACAAACTTAACAAAAGATTAGAAACTTTTAGAGAAACGTTAAATCATTTATTTTATTTAGTGTTTTCAAGGCACATCCCCAAAATAGAAATTTTGGGGTGTGACAGGAGCTCTGCTCCCTAGGGTTTCCAAGGGGTGCGGCGACGTGGGCCAGGTGGGCCGCGCTGCTGGGCCGTGGGCCTACGAGGGAAAAGGAAGGCAGGGGCGAGCTGGTGGGCTGGGCCCGTGCAGCTGTGGATGGAGGGAAGGGGAAAGGGGGTCACGGCTGGGGCTTTAGGCCCATGGCAGGAAGAGGGAAGGGAGGTATTTTCCATATTCTTGACAAGGAATTGAGAGAGTATATATATGTATATCAGAAAAAGGGAAAAAGACTTTTCCCCTTTGTGACTCAAGGAGTTCGCTACGGATTTGTGCACTTCAACTCCGACAAACACCAAATCGAAAACCAACGCGAGAATTACAACACACTCCTACAACCAATTCTAAATGAATGCACCAATCTGCGTAGGATCTTTCCTCTGTTTGACGTAGGTTCGACCTAGCAACTACATGCTTGCACATGATTGCAGGAAAAAAATTTGAAAGTTCGTATTTTTGGCTTTCCGAAAAATCCGGGTTGTTACAGAGTCGACCACCTCGTCGATGCGAGGGAGCAGAAAGGGGTCTTTTCGGCAGTGTTTGTTGAGATCAGTGTAATCAATGCACATCCTCCATTCATTATTCTTTTTGCGCATAAGGACTGGATTTGCTAACCAACTGGATGGTACACTTCTCTAATGAAGCCCGGCATCTAAGAGTCGGGTTATCTCGCCATAATTGCCTCCTTCCTGCCCCCGAGCGAATCGTCGAAGCTTCTCGCTTGATCGGGTTTAGCCGTCTCGAAGACATTAAGGAAGTGCTCGATCCGTTCCACAGGGACACCGGGCATGTCAAGAGGTTTCCACGCTAAAACGCTTATGTTTTCTGCGGGGGGAAACGGACGAGCGCGTCTTCCTATTTGGGGTCAAGGTTGCCCCCGATCATCGCCGTCTTGCTGGGATCTCCCGGGACTAGGTTGACCTTCTTGTTCGCCTTGGTAATCTCTTCAGGGCGCTGGTGCTGCTTGACTGGAGGTTCGAGCTCTGCGGGCTTAGAGGTCCTGAGTTGGAAAGTAGCTTCCTCCATGCGTGCTTTAACTTCTTCGGCCTCGGCGGCGGCGAACGCACTTGTCTCGCATGCATGAGCCATGAGGACATTGCCGCGGAGGGACAGGATACCCTGCGCGGTTGGCAACTTGAGGACAAGATAGCCATAGTGCGGTACGGCCATGAACTTGGTGAGGGCAGGCCTACCAAGTATTGCATGGTAGACGCCGTTGAAATTGGACACGATGAAGTTGACGTAGTTGACACGGAAGTGCTGTGGTGTGCCGAACTGAACGGGCAGTGTGATCTGCCCGAGGGGCATAGAAGGCTTGTCGGGCATGATGCCCCAGAACGGTGAATCGCAGGGCTCGAGCTGATCCTCTAATAGACCAAGCTCCAGGAAAGCATGGTGAAAAAGGATATTCAGAGCGCTGCCGCCGTCTATCAACACTTTCTCAAAGCGGATGCTGCCGATTACTGGGTCGAGGACCAGAGGAAAGCGACCTGCGTCAGGTAGTTTGGCCCACATGTTGGATCGACTGAAGGATATGGGCTGCTCTGACCAGGCTGGAGCTCGGACGTCGGCGACGAGCGTATCGGCCTCCGAGAGTGCGACGATGCGCCTCTTGAGGAGCTTCTTCTCCCGCGCGTTTTCCATGGCGCCCTTGCCTTCGAAGATCATGGCAGTCACATGTTTCTCTGGGTCCTTGTAGTCGTGACGCGAGTTCTTGCCGTTGTCGGACTTGGCACGCGTACTGGGCTTCTTGGGATAGCCCTTCTTGTTGGTACGCTGCCGCTTGCGGGTGAAGATACTGGCGAAGCCGTGACATTCGCCAAAGGTGTGCCCCTTGTTAGGATGACGGGGGCAGTCACCATTGAGGATCTTGTCGTACTCGCCATAGTCACCGTCGACCTCGCGCTTCTGGCCCTTATCGGTGTTGTTGACAAAGTTGCGCTGGCGGTTGCCACGGTTACGGCGATCCCCGTTGCCATCGTCCCGCAGCCTGTACGGTCGGTCGTCGTCGCGACGATCAGTATTCCGATTATCACGGCGTTCGTTACCTCGGTCGTCGCGGCGATTGCCACCGCGGTCTTCTTGTCTGCAGTTGCGACGATCGGGGCGAGGTCCCCGTCGGTCGTCGTAGTCTGGATCTCTGTCGTCGTTGTCACGAGGCCAAATGCGCTTGTATATGTCGTGGGTGCCATCATCGTATTGGACGAGGGCTTCGTCAACGCGCGCCCATTCTTGGGCAATGTTGAACATTTCCTCCATCGTTGCCGGCTGCTTGCGCAGGTGCTCTTTACGGAGGTCGGCGTTGCGCGGCTGTCGGAGCCCGGCGATGAAGATCCCGATGGCCTCCGGGACGCAGAGGTCTTTGACGGTGATCCAGACTTCGGAGAAACGACGGATATAATGCCGTAAGGACTCATGGGGAGAGTCTTGGATTAGGGCAAGCTCATACTTGGTGCTAGGCTGCTCACAGGTAGGCCTGTAGTTGTCTACGAACATCTCCCGTAGCTGCGGCCAGCTATGGATAGAACCGTCCCTTTGGCGCATCAACCACCGGTTTGCGGATTCCCCGAGCACCACCGGAACGTAGTTTGCCATGACATGTTCGCCACCCCCGGCTGCCGGGACAGTCGTCTCATAGATGACCATCCACTGTTCGGGGTCAGCTTTGCCGTCGTAGTGCCTCAAGTCTCCAATCTTGAAGCTTCTGGGCCAATTTACTTGGCGTAGCCTCTCGGAGAAGCATTTGGGGACGGGGCCCCCGTGCCGAAACTTCGATATCTATTATCGATGATGTTGCGGAGGTCGGGCTGGTTGACCTCCTCTAAGTGCAGCGTGGTGGTTGCTGTTGCCACCATCTCTTCGGTGGTTACCGCGCTCCGGCGTTGACCGGGGTGAGCTTCACGGCTGACTTTCCCGATCCCGGTCATTGGCGTCGCCGCCTTCCGCCCGGTCCCCGTGACCGCGATGCGTGCTACGAGAGCAGCGGCTCTGGGATGGACCGGCCGACATCTCGCGCATGAAGTTGACTTGAGTTTCCCATGACCTTGAGATGGTCGAGGACAGTTTGGATTTACAGTGTGACTTTTTGCATGTCGCGAAGTCATTTGGACTACGACGGCGATATTGGCGCTAGGCGTCTTGTAGACTTGTCGATCACCGACTAGATCGAACTCGTCTGCCAGGTTACAGGGCTGCATCCTCCCTCTCTGCCGGTTAGCCCGTGGGGCAGGCGGGCGGGTCTTGTCCGGCGTCGGCATCGGCCGCAGCTGCATCTACGTTGGCTCCTGCGCCCGCAGGCCGAGGTGGTACCTGGACCTGAGGTTGGGGCAAACGGCGTCGAGCTCGGTCTTCATTACGAGCGATCCTTTGCTGCCTTTCCTCAACCGTTTCGACGGCGGGCTCTACCTCGTCAACGCTAACATTGAAAACAGCTCTCCCGAACCTAGGAGGGAATTGCGGGAAGTCGGTTGTGTCGAACAGCTTGGCCACTCGTTGGGGAAATAAGCCGTCGTAGATCATTGTGGAGGCGGAGTTTGTGGAGGCGAGAGCTTGGGTGGCGGTTGCCCGTCCAACCGGAGATGGAGCTCAAGCCACCTTCTTCCTCATCGATTGATCGAGAGCCACTGGAAGCTTCCCCGCTATGGACGCAGTGGACAATGTGCCTAGTCGTGCCGTCGAGATGGAACTCGACAAGCTGAGTTGGGGGCGATCGCAGGTGCTGGCTCTGGAAAAGCCTCTTCGCCTGTTGCTGGTACACCCTGGAGGTATTAGGCATCCCGAAGGGAAACGGATTTTGACCTGCTGGAATCTAAACTTCACCCCTTGAGCCTGTCCGACCAGTTATCAGACGAGGTCAAGGATGACCCCGAGTGTTCAAAGGTTGGACCCCTGTCAGACCTGGATCTGAGTGGCTGGCATGGTCCTGGGGGCCGTGCCAAGGTTGAGCCGTTGCTAGAGCCGGGTCTAGACGGCGACGTTGGTCGACGCGGGCCTGTGCGCCACGCCGAGGTCGAGCCACGATCGGATCTGAATCCGAGCGGTGAATATGTTCGACGCGGGCACGTGCACGCGCCGTGGTCGAACCACGACCAGATTGGAATCTGGGCGGTGAGGCTGATTAGCACGAACCTGAGGGTTGCGCCTTGTCGCAGCCAGATCAGAACCTAGGCGACGGAACGGACTGGCGCGGACTTGCGGACCACGTCTCGCCATGGCCAGACCAGAATCTGGCTGGCGTCGAGTGCCGGCGCGAGCCTGAGCCCGGTGCCGACGTGGCTGGACGAGAGTGAAGCCATCGTCATTGAATCGACTCTGGGCCGACTCCAACTGCTCGGCCATCTCCTCGAGGCCCCTTCCGAGCCGATCGATGGATTCGAGAAGATCGGAGTTGTCGATCTGCCTTCCTTGGTAGCGAGGGAGCGGTGGTCGAGTCACTGGTCGTGGCGCCCTCGAGATTGATCCCGAGGGACGAGGTGGCTGCGGAGCTTGAAGCATTGGCACCGGATCTGCCGGTGTTCCTCCCATGCCTCCCGTCGTGGAGACAGTCCAAGTGAAAGAGCCAACGGTGAAGGTCGACCCAGCTTCGATCTCCATGGTTGCAGCGAAGGAAAACCATCTTGCTTGCTACTAAGTCTACACGCCGCACCCCTACCCGGGCGTGCCCTTTGTCGATTTAAATATCGGTGGCGATCTACCACGGGTATACCAACGGTAGTGATTTGTGGTGGTGGCACGCTATTAGACTACAAGCGAGATGGAACAGGAAGAACAGTACACACGGTTTACCCAGGTTCGCGCTGCCTGATGCGTAATACCTTACGTCCTGCTTTTCTATTATTGATGAAAAGGATTGAGAGAGATGTTTTGGAGGAGGTCCCTGCCCACCTTATATAGTCTGGGGGGCAGGATTACAGATCCTAAAATCCCGAGGTGGTCGGTTACAAATAAACCGTATCTAGGTAGAGTACAATTGGTTTCCTAACCGACTAGTTGCCTTGCATGACAAGTAACTCCTAATTATCCACCTAGAACTCCAACCAGGCCAAAGAGGCCGATCGGTCTTGGTCTTGTGGGCTGGGCCGCCCTATCGATCGAGGCCAAAGGCCAGCCGTGAGGTTATAGGGGTCTAAACCCCCACAATAGTGCAACACCAATGTCATCAGAAACCAATCATATACCAATACTAAACTCTATGAACACCCACTCAAATCAGGCGTCCATCACTCTTTGCCCCTGGGCCCGACCTCGATGTCATTGCTGCTGGTGCTGTTGTCCTCTCCCGGGCTCTCGTGCAACTCCACGATGGGCTTCATCTTATGGTCCGTGATGGCGATGCAGATGTCGTTAGGGAAGAGGTTTCGGAGCACGAACGCGTGCACCAGCGTGGTGACGAACAGCGACGTGACCGTGAGCACGGCGACCGTGGACAGCGTCACGCAGAGCGCCTTGGTGAAGGCATTGTCCACCTCGGTGGAGTAGCGGATGGACGAGATGGCGGCGCCGGTCATCGGGAATGTACGCCCACCACGCCAGCGGCGAAGCGGAATCCCCGGAAGAAGTTGATCCGCACCGCCAACGACGCTGCACAGGAACATGGCGATGAAGTAGGCCACCCCGAGCCGCACCGAACTTCGCTGCGATCTTGGCCCACGCCATGCTCGCCACGCTGGGCCCTGCCACGAAGAGGAACAGCACCGGGTGCAGCTCCTTGGGCAGCGTCTCGGCCGTGGGGAGCCGCTGGTACAGCGTCACGAACAGCACGCTGTAGTGCGCCAGCCCAACGGAGAAGAAGAAGACGGGACCCTCCCTGAGCCCCATGTTGGCGCCCAGCAGCGCGCCCACGAAGTTGCCCACCACGGACAGGTGGTTGGACGGGTTCGCCACCTTGGATAGGCGACGCTGCCCGCCGGACAGCCATTGGCCGTAGATCTTCAGCTCCAGGACGAGCACAGGGGCCATGAGCACGTACCAGAGCCAGTGCGGCAGGGGCTCCACGGCCACGGACGGCGGCACGCCGATGGCCAGGAAGAGGCAGGCGACCCACGGCGCGAAGAAGAAGTTCACCCGGATGGGGTGGTAGTACTCGCGCCGCACCGCCTCGAAGAAGAAGGCGATCTTGAGCGCGTAGACGGCCGTGGTGGCACACATGAGCACCACGGAGATGCACCAGAGCACCAGGTTCACCTTGAGGGTCACATGGAGGAACTTGGTTGGCGACGACGACGCGATCGTCTTCCATAGGATCGCCTGGCTGCTCACGCCCAGGCAGATACCGAACGCCGACACTGGGAACCGGAGCAGGAATGGCCACGTCTTGTTCGACGGTAGCACCAGCTCCTCCGACGACTGAAAACAAGGCAGCAGCGGTTAGTAACCCTGGAAACAGAGCATAGATGCCAAACACTATAGCAAATGACCACCTCTGTCGTCCCAAAATATACTCCCTCCAACATATCCAGAATTGTTTAAAATCAACTTATTTTAGATTTGACTAACTTTATATAAAAGAGTAGCATCATCAATGTCAGCAAATAACTATACTATGATATATATTTATTCCATTTTCGTTCTGGCTTTTGGGACATATCTAGAAAAAAAAAAAACAGAACAACATATAACGCTTAAAGTCAAATTATTTTAGGTTTGATTAGTTTTACAAAAATGACTAGATAATCATACTACGATCTATATCTAATCATTTCAGATTATAAGCCGTTCAGGATTTTGGTACATATATCTAAGAAAAAGCTAAAATGAGGGAGTATTTTTTAGAATTTCAGATTTTAAGCCTTTTTTTAAACCTTTCCTTACTTTCTAGAGTACTCAAACACGTTCTATGTCTCGTATATGTGACTCAGACTCACAATACATGCTAAACAAGTTAGAACAATTCGTGTTCAATAATAGGGGTCCAGTTTCTAGATGCATTGAGTTGTTTTGCAATATCATGACATATTTGCTTATTTTACTCACCTTTCCTAAATATCAGGTGCCTGAAAAATTGAGTTGCTTCAGGCGATGTGCTGTAGTGTGGTATTTGGTGTCTTAATGATTTGTTTATAATTTATTTATTGTCTTTGTATTAGAATAAATTTATTTTTTGTCCTTGTCTAACTATATAAAAATTGTAAATTATTAATTGTCTTTGTGTCAACATATAGTATTAGATTTTGTCAGGTTTATAGGTTGTTTATTGGGTATTTTCCTCCTAGATCCAAAAATTGCAGATTATACCAGTACAAATTGCAAGTAAACTAAACCTACAATTTTAACACAAAGTATATGCAATAAACGTCGCCTGGAAGGAAACCAAAATTCAGGCACCTGAATTTTAGCAACTCCCTATTTTACTATATATAATATGCAATGATACTGATTTATTTGGTGTTACAAATGTTGTTTTTTTATAAATTTAGTTCACTATAAATAAAATAGTCTGGTTTAGGATGATTTTAGAAGTTTATTTTTGTTTTGGGACTGATGAGGGAGTATTCAAAGAAACTAAACGAACAAGTGACCGACCTTGAGCCTGTCGAGCTCGGGGCCTTCTAGGGCGGCGAAAAAGCGATCAACTTTCAGCATGGACGTGGTGCGGGTGGTGGTGGCAGCGACGGCGTCGACGTTTTCTTCCTCCTCCTCGTGGGCCTCCAAGGCGCCGCCGGCCAGGTGGGTGAGCTGGCGCTCGAGCTTCGTGGAGAAGGTCCTGAACGAATCATAGCGCTTGTCCTGGGTCATCACCCAGCTCTCGGCTCGGGGTGCCCTGCTGCCGGCGCGCGGGGCTGCCCACCGGGCATAGGCTGCGAGCGGAACACCACTTTGTCCGGGTGGCGCGTGAACTGGACGCTGCCTCCATTCTCCCCCCGCGGGTGGCGGCGGCAGCATCGTCTGCGGCGGTTCCCGCGCCGCGGCGTTGGCCAGGAGGGCCTGCCTCCAGAGGCCGTTCTCTGAGTCGCCGGCGGCCGCGGCGGTGGCGCTGGCCACGGGGATGGCGGGCACGCCGAAGCTGCTGGGCGATGCCGGGAGGCTGATGGCGACCCGCTGCACGGAGCAGTAGCCCGGTGCCTGGAACGGCAAGTCCACCGGCGGGATGGTGGCATCCTGAGCTTGGGGGCTCGGTGTTGGGGAGTCGTTGAAGCCGGGAAGATTGGAGACCTCCACCTTGGCGAGCAGCGGCGGCACCGGGCGGGGCGTCTTGTTGTTGGCCTCCTCCATGGCCATGGCTCACCTCACTCAGCTGACTTGACTGTGAGACCTCAAGTCCTGCTGCTGCAGGGCGAGGGAGGAGACCAGCTGAGAAGTGAGCTGCTAATAAGATACGCTATACTAGAAGCAGGAGATATTATCTTGGACAGTTGTTCTGAAACGATCTTGTTCGATCAAGGAAGGAAGCGAGCAGGAGTTGCATGGTGCAGGCAACGGGGTTGGGGCTTTTAAATGGCCAGGCCAGGGCCAGAGGCGTCGGCAATGGTGATGGCCGGCTGCCTGACTGGAGCCTGGAACGACTGCAACAACTTAACTGCGTGTGAGTGTGCGCATACACGTGTCAGCACGCAGCACCTCCTGCCCGTTGCGGATACGTCGGCCACCGAATCAAGGCGTCTGTTTCTTCTGATTCGTTATGGGACACCGTTTAGGGTTAACATTTAGCGCGTGCTTCTCCAACGGCCTGGCCAAATCGACAGCTGATATATGATACGGAGACGATGACGCGAGATGAAAATTGCCAGCTGAGCAGCCGAACATACATGCCCAAAGTGTCAGGGACCGTCGCGTTCCATTTTAGGGAAGCCGTGCAAACTTATCTCTTGTACAAGCACTAGAACGTTTCTCTACTTCTCGTCGTTACAACAAAAAAATGCGATGTAAGCTGATCATTTCGTTGGCTGTTGGAATCGCCCGCCTAACCGACTGGCATTCCGGAATAAGACCAGTTGGTTGAACAAAGTGGCTCCAACATGTATGGTACCATTCAGCTTATACATGTGCGGTAAGAAAAATCTCCTGAATGGTAGTAAGCATGTACCTATCTCAGAGCTTTAAGAAAAAAAGGGAGCCTAACATCATGAAAAGTGGTTCTTGCATAAGCCTGTAATTTGTGATGAAAAGCATTACGAATTTAGTATCTCAGAGCTGCTAAATTCATCATTGAAAGGTTTGAGCAGTAGCTCAACTGAAATTTTTGTAACGGTGCTTAGGACCTTATAATTGTAGGTTTTCTTTTTATTTTCTAAGCTTTTCCAAATTCACATAGGAATGGGTTCAAGATAGCTATTTGCTAAGTTTCTCTCTTCTGCTCAATTATGAATCGAAGGGACTGGACCGCCCACCTGAGAGGGGATTGGGTGGTGGGAGAGGATCAACCCAATCCACGCTTGGGTGATATCTCAGTGTGTTATGCCCCCTTTGTGCTGAAAGAAACCTTAATATGGTTTCAAAAGGGTTTTATTCTAATAAATGATATGACTTATCAGCAAATTTGTTTAGACGGCATGGTATTATGAGAAGAGAAGGAAAGAGAATTTTATCGATACTCACGCTTACTCAGGCAATTAAACCCAAAAAAAAGTGTGATGAGTTTCATTCTCTGAGGCTGGTGCGGATCCCCTGTGTCGAGCGTCTTCACCTTTAATGCCGCATTAAAATCATTTGTTATATACTCTATCTGTTCCTAAAAGCTCCAACTCATAAAATTACTTCTAGAATCTATGCCAGTCAATTTTTTAGTTTAACCAATTTTATAGAAAAGAGCATCAATATATATGACATAAAATGAGTATTTTATAAAAATATATGATATGATAAACATAATGTTCTACTAATTTGATATCACAAAATTTAACGTGTTTTTCTAGAAATTTGGTCAAAGTTTAAAAATTTAACTAGATAACTCTAGAAATTAAAGCTTTTAGAGACATGGAGATTATTATTTAAACATGATTCAACACACCTAATATTTCACGGCACAGGATCGAGTAGTACGAGATGGGACGGGACAATGTCGGGTTGTTGGACTTCAAGTGTCCCGTAGGCGTAGGTACATAGGGCGCGTTTGGTTGGGTGATTTTGGCGTGACCCGGCTCATGGGATGCAGAGATCATACGTTTGGTTGCCTGTTCGTGTTGCAGGGCTTGGCTCAGCTGCTGCAGGCGCGCCTCCACAGCCTGGCTCGTGGGAAACGGAATTGAGATCCGTTTCCGCGCAGCCTGGCTAGCGCAGTGCAAGTGGGAGCAGATGTGGTGCATGTGGCAGAGAGAGGAGATGCAAGTATGCAGGTAACCAATCACTTGCTCGGTATAGCCTGTACGTATGGATTCTAGCAACCAAACAAATGTCTCCTACATGCTCTGAGCATGGCTGCCGCTGGCCTGGCTGCAACCAAACGCGCCCATAGCGCTGCATGCAGGAAATTTTCTACCCTGCGTCGTGTACGTTTGTTGGATTTCACGTGTCGTTCGTACGCGCGCGTACATACGTATTTGCTCGGCTTGCGCATCACGTACGTGAATGGACCTGATGCATGCGTTTTTAGAAAGGACCTTAAATTGCCGTGATTTCTATTAGATAAAAAAATATAAATATCTGTCTAATTTTTTATTAGAAACTAGACCTATAAACCATATGAATGAGAAGGATATACCACTCATCCTACCCAATTTTAATATAACTACATAACTATCCAAACTCCGCACTATCTTTTTTTTTTTTTAGACCAACTCCCACTATCTACTCCAACTTGATTGAATCAACCCAACTAATAACTAAAAAAAACAAAAATATAAGTGTCTGTTTTTTTTTATTAGAAACTAGACCTATAAACCATATGAATGAGAAGGACATACCACTCATCCTACCCAATTTTAATATAACAACTACATAACTATCCAAACTCCGCACTATCCTTTTTTTTGAGACCAACTCCGCACTGTCTACTCCAACTTGATTGAATCAACCCAACTAATAACTAAAAAACAAAAAATATAAGTGTCTGTCCAATTTTTTATTAGAAACTAGACCTATAAACCATATGAATGAGAAGGATATAACACTCATCCTACCCAATTTCAATATAACAACTACATAACTATCCAAACTCTGCACTATCTACTCCAACTTGATTGAATCAACCCAACTAATAACTAGAAAACAACTAACAAATTAAAGATTGAAGAGAACGGTGACCTACCGGACAACACTAAACTGCAAAGCTTGGGGTAGCAAGGCCTAGCTCGCCCAAGGTAAAACTAGTAAAACCCAGCCTAGCTGGGATGTAATGTCGGCCTGGCCAAGATTACGCCCAGCAAAGTGAACTGCACAATCAATCTTTCATTATCCTCAGCTGAATTTTTTTTTTTTTTGCGACTCTCAGCTGATATATTTGTGTAATGTCATTTATCCTATTTTTCTCCATCTTGAAATCTCCACATTCGAAAGGTCCAAAAAGGCCTTTGTAATATTGTGTGATAGATGATTTCAATGGTTGGTATCCCTTTATTATTTCACCATTATCCTCTAGCAAAAAGATGTGCGTTTTTCTTTGTTTTCCATTTGCTACCAGCAAAAGTACTTTGTATTACTATCGCTTTCACTTGTGATGGTTGTCCAGTATCAAGTAATAGTGGAGTATGGTTAGATATCTCTCTTGTCATGGTCCCAACTATAGCTTTAGGATCATGCATCTAACTCCCAATAGGTGTTTAGAAGAAGTATCCTATCAAGCTTATCATAAGTTAGTGTTTGTAGGTTATTAGCCTATGTAAATTATCATCCAGGCAGGTAGAATAGTTGTTTTTATGGAAGCCATGTGACGCACTTTATTGATTCTCAAACATCGTTACATCGTTTACTAGAGTTTCGATAATAAAATCAAGGGGTTCATTGACCTAAATACAAGAATCTTTTAAAGACAAAGATGCTTTGGCTAATTCGTGTGCCACCTTGTTTGCTTCTCGGTTGCATTGCTCAATTGAGATTGCGTCGAAATTCTGCCCTAGGACAAAGCAGTCATAAAAAATCGAAGCACCAGCTGCTGCCAAGTACCGAAGCCTTATAGCCTCAACAACTTCTAAGCAATCTGACTGTATGATGAAACCATTGCAGCCAATACGTTGAGCTAGCAGCAATCCATCCCTAATTGACATCGCCTCTGCTGTTGGGGCATCCAATGTGTGCTCCACGTATGTGTATGGTCCTATGATGAACGATCCATTTGAATCTCTAATAACCACACCAGTCCTACCATTTCCATTTTCCTGTCTAAAACTTCCATCGACGTTGATCAATAATTTTCCATCAGGTGGCTTTTTCCATCCTTCCCGCTGCCTCAGTCTTTTGCATTACTCTGGCAATTCGTTGTCAGGGTAGCGATTGATATGGCTGACCGTGCTGGCTGATTGATATTTTCACCATGAACGAATTTTCTCCTCTCCCACCAAAATATACCAACCACCCACTAATATGAGTTCAGCAAGCCCCACACCATTCTTCTCAAGTGGTCTGGATATGTTGATCAGATTGGCTACTAGAACTGAACCTGATCTTTGAGTTCGCCAGACTCAATTTTATTCCATACACCAAGATGCTGCCAAATTACCTTTGCTCGATCACATGTAAATAGTAGATGTTTGATATCCTCACAGCCTTCATGGAAAGCTGGGCAGCTACTTGACATTTATCTGTTTGGTTGGTGACCGAAGTTTAGTTGTTTGGTTCATTGCCATATCTATGACACGCCAAACTTTCTTAGCACCTTGCCCTACATGTCATAGACTCATTTTCATGCCAAACCTTGTCATAAGTTTGGCGTCATTTTTGCCCACTCATTTTCTTTAGCAGCCACAGTTTACGGAAGGTTAGGTGTGACAAGTTATGGTCACCAACCAAACAAGGCCCTCAATATGTTGATTTGTCAAAATACCGTTATAGGATACAACACCATGTAGAACTTCTTCCATACTTCCCCATCGCCACACCACCAGATTGATTCTGTGTCAGGTTACCTCCAAATTTATGCATCCACTCACCTGACTGAGGAAAAGACTATTTCGATTGAATAGTTTGATTCCTTATATCAAACACCACATTGGTCTTTCCCTTTTTTTTCGGGCTGCCAAATCCTTAAACAAAGAGGTGGATGTGTTATGCAGGCTAAGGCTATCCACACTCATCATCATCTATTTCCATTCTCTATACATCTTGGTCATCAAGATTCTCTCCTCTATACATGTTTCTTCCGCACCCATCATCCTCTATATCTCATACTTCTATACCAACTACCAACAACGGTTCTACTTGTCATCTTCTATAAATTTTATCCAAATATATCCATATGAGATCTTGTTTTAAAAGATTTATTGAAACAAATTTAATAGTGTAATCGGAATTTAATTTAGTTTTTTGTTTGTGAGTTCCAACATTTTTTAGTCTACATGGTGCAAGAGGGCCCACCGCTGCATGCTTGTCTGCCTCGCTCGTACCTGTCTGTCTCGCGCATGTGGCCGGTACCAGACGTCCGCCACCACACCACATTTGCCGGACACAACGTGCGTAGCGGACAGCATTCAGGGCTCGCTACAGCATCTCCCACCCGGTATCTGCTCCTGCAGTACTGCGGTGCAGGACGCGGTGCGGGCAGCCTAAAATTAGAACGTTTCCTACCACCTATGCAATACTCCACTTTACACTGTGCTAGTAACACGTAGCAGTTGCCAATGAGATCCCCCTGCCCTGCGACTGCGATGCTGCAGAACAGACTCACAGGACACGCAACACTGCTTTAGTCTCCTGGCCAGGACATCGCAATATAGGCCTTGTTTAGGTTCCAGATTTTTTCACTCTCTCTCCATCACATCAAGTTTTAATCCAAATTCATGGAGCATTAAATGTAAATAATAAAATAACTAATTACACAGTTTAGTTGTATATCATGATACGAATCTTTTGAGTCTAGTTCACGATTAGACAATATTTGCTACATACAAACGAAATATGCTACAGTTTAAACGAGGAGAAATTGAGATTAAAAATGACACACCACACAATATTCCAGGACAAGGACAATTACCATTTCGACGCGATCCACAGTGATGTGGCCATATGGGCCAATCCGCCGATGGCCAACGCGTTACCTGTTGGCAGTACGCTGTAGCAGTGGCCTATTTTCCCCAGTACCCCAAACCAGCGTCATTCAACTTTCAGCTGGAGGAACCGATGAGAAATTGTGATGCTAAAGCAAAAGCAACACTGCATGTATAATCTTTCCACGAAAAATGGATAAACAACCAGCCGCGTATCATACAAGTTGGCTCTGTACATTCAAGTAGTTTTACATAGTACTGACTAGTAGTTTGTGAGTAACTAGTAGGAGAAACAATCGATCAAAAGCTCCTCGTCCGATCCCTCTGCACCATCGAACCAAGCTGGCAATCCTACTTGCATCACATGCCACCTGGAAAGACCCAGTCCAAGCAAGAACTCGGTCGCGTCATTCCCCCACGCCTACATTGGCGTGAAGCTCGGCGACTTGCCCGGGGCGTGCGTGCATTGCTTATGCTTCGCTCAGCTCAGCACAGTCCATCACTGCTTGCCCCCGGTGCCGGCCTCGATGTCGTTGCTGCTGGTGCTGCCATCCTCGCCCTGGCTCTCGTGCAGCTCCACGATAGGCTTCATCTTGTGGTCCGTGATGGCGATGCAGATGTCGTTAGGGAAGAGCTTCCGGAGCACGAATGCCTGCACCAGCGTGGTGACGAACAGCGACGTCACCGTGAGCACGGCCACCGCGGACAGCGCCACGCAGAGCGTCTTGGTGAAGGCATTGTCCACCTCGGTGGAGTAGCGGATGGAGGCGATGGCGGCGCCGGTCATCGGGAACGTGTACGCCCACCACGCCAGCGAGAAGCGGAACCCGCGGAAGAAGTTGATCCGCACCGCCAGCGACGCGTACAGGAACATGGCAACGAAGTAGGCCACCCGGGAGCCGTACCCGAACTCGCCCGTGATCTTGGCCCACGCCATGCTCGCCACGCTGGGCGCCGCCACGAAGAGGAAGAACACCGGGTGGAGCTCCTTGGGAAGCGTCTCGTTCGTGGGGAGCCGCTGGTACAGCGTCACGAACAGCACGCTGTAGTGCGCCAGCCCGACGGAGAAGAAGAAGATGGGGCCCTCCCGAAGCCCCATGTTGGCGCCCAGCAGCGCGCCCACGAAGTTGCCCACCACGGACAGGTGGTTGGACGGGTTCGCCACCTTGGACAGCCGCCGCTGCCCGCCGGACATCCACTGCCCGTAGATCTTGAGCTCCAGGATCAGAAAGGGCGTCATGAGCGCGTACCAGAGCCATTGCGGCAGGGGCTCGCTGGCCACGGCCGGTGGCACACCGATGGCCAGGAAGAGGCACGCGATCCATGGCGCGAAGAAGAAGTTCACCCGGATCGGGTGGTAGTACTCGCGCCGCACGGCCTCGAAGAAGAAGGCGATCTTGAGCGCGTACACGGCTGTGATGGCGCACATGAGCATCACGGAGATGCACCAGAGCACCAGGTTCACCTTGAGAGTCACGTGCAGGAACTTGGTCGGCGTCGACGACGCGATCGTCTTCCACAGGATCGCCTGGCTGCTCACGCCCAGGCACATACCGAACGCCGACACCGGGAACCGGAGCAGGAACGGCCACGTCTTGTCCGACGGCAGCACCAGCTCCTCCGATGACTGAACACAAGGCAGGAGCGATTATTAGTAACCTTTTGAAACAGAGTAATAGATACCAAAACTACTGCAAATGATGACCACCTCCGTCCAAAAATAAATTACTCCATTCATACTAGACTATATAAATCGTTCTGACTTTTACAACATATCTAAGCCTTATAATTTGAAATGGAGAAAAAACTTTTTAGAATTGCTTAAAGTCAAACTATTTTAGGTTTAGCTAACTTTATAGAAAGAAGTAGCATCATCGATGTCAGCAAATAACCATATTGTGACCTATATCTATTCATTTCATATTATAAGTCACTCCGGCTTTCAGAAAATATCTAGAAAAAAGTCAGAACGACTTATATAGTGTTTGAAGTCAAATTATTTTAGATTTGACTAACTTTATAGAAAAATAGCAATGTTAATATGACCAAATAATTATACTATGATCTATATCTAATCATTTCAGATTATAAGCCGTACCGGCTTTGGAACATATCTAGAAAAAAACGTGTATAACTCAAGACAGAGGGAGTATTTTCTAAAATTGTATTGTTTAAAGTCAAAGTACATTAGATTTGACTCTAGGTGGCATCGCTGATGTCACCAAATAAATGTATTATGATATATATTTATATTTATGTTATTATCTCTATATCTATCTATACATAAATAATCCTAAAATGTAAACCCTTTCTTAAAACTTTTTTTTTTTACATTCTAGGTACTCGAACGCTCACTGTCCCATGTATGTGGTGGACTCACAGCGCATTCTTATGAGTTAGAACAACATAAATTATATGATGATACGGAGTCCATTGGCAAGATGCATGACTCATTTGCTTATGTGATGATGAGTACTAATTTGTTTGGTGTTAAAAAATGTTGGTATGTTTATATAAATTTAGAATATAAATAAAACATTTTGTGTTGCGATGATTTTAGAAGTTTATTTGTTTTGGGACTAACGAGGGTATTCAAAGAAACGGACAAGCAACCGTGCACGTACCTTGAGCTTGTCGAGCTCGGGGCCTTCGAGGGCGGCAAAGAAGCGATCAACTTTGGGCATGGACGTGGTGCCGGTGGTGGCAGCGACGGCCGCGTCGTCTTCTTCCTCCTCCTCGTGGTCTTCCGGTGCGCCGGCCAGGTGGGTGAGCTGGCGCTCGAGCTTCCCGGAGAAGGTCTTGAATGAATCATAGCGCTTGTCCCGGCTCATCACCCTGCTCGCGACTCGGGCCGCCCTGCTGCCGGCGCGCTGGGGCTGGCCGCCGGGTATGGGCTGTGAGCGGAACACCACCTTGTCCGGCTGGTGCGCGAACTGGACGCTCCTTCCATTCTCCGGCGCAGGCGGTGGCCGCGGCGTCTGCTGCGGCTCTTGCGTCGCGGCGGCGTTGGCCAGGAGGGCCTGCCTCCGGAGGCCGTCCGAGTCGCCGGCGGCCGCGGTGGCGGGCACACCGAAGCCACTGGGCGACGACGGGAGGCTGATGGAGACCGGCTGCACGGAGCGGTAGCCCGGCGCCTGGAACGGCGAGTCCACCGGCGGCAGAACCACCTCGCTGCGGCGAGTTACGTGGTGCAGCGGCGACACCTGCATACACACCCATAGTTGGGAACACAAGAAGACGATCAGAGCACGTTCGCCATGACACGACACGAGCGGACGGCGGGCAGAGGAAACTCACCCCGGGGCGGGACGGCATCTTTGGAGCATCCTGGGCGACGTGCGGGCTCGGTGTTGGGGAGTCGTCGAAGCCGGGCAGGTTAGAGACCTCCACCTTGGCGAGCAGCGACGGCACCGCGCGGGGCGTGTTGCTGCTGGCCTCCTCCATGGCCATGGCTCACCTCACTCAGCTGACTTGACTGTGAGAGTGAGACCTCAGGTCCTGCAGCCTGCAGGGCGAGGAGGCCGGGTGAGAACTGAAATTAAAGCAACAGACAGCACAACGAACTGAAAGGGAAAACCGGAATTGCATCATCCAATCTCAAGTCATGGCCAAATTGTTGAGAGAGAAAAAAAAATTCAACAGGAGAACTTACAAGTGTCAGTATCCAGCTGGACGACTAATTAAGCTGAGATCAATAGATTTGGCAGGAAGCTAAGACAACAAATCTGAATTTGATAAGAAACGCTATACTACTAGCAGGAGATATCTGGACACTTCTTCTGCTGAGTTGTTGGAAACGATCTTATTCGATCAAGGAAGGAAGCGAGCAGGAGGGGGGAGAGGGCAGACCGACCGGAGCACCCATGTGCAGGCAACGAACGGGGCTGGGGGCTTTTAAATGGCCAGGCCAGAGAGGCGCCGGCAAATGATGTGGCTGCCTGACTGGAGCCTGAAACGACTGCAACAACTGTGTATGTATGTATGTATGTGTGCGCGTGTCAGCAGCCACCTGCCCGTTGCGGATACGTACGCCAGCGAATCAAGGCGTCTGTTTCTTCTGATTCGTTCTGGGGCACTGTTTTGGGGTTACTCCTTCACGGTTTTGAGGGATATTTAGCGCGTGCTTCTGCAACGGCCTGGCCAACAAATCGACTGCTGATACGGTTTTGGGGGATATTTAGCCTAATGATGACGCGAAATGGAAACGCATTGTGCCAGCTGAATTACAAAGAATCTGGCCAGATCATATCGTTATGAAATGCATTGCTTTAGCCGACCGACCATGCATGCAAAGTCAAAAGACCGTGGGTTTTAGGAAAGCCGTGCAGACTCGTCTCTTGTGCAAGCGCTACAACGTTTCTTCTTTTTCTCGTCGTCGTACAGCAAAAGAGATGCGATGTAAGCTAATGATTTCGTTGGAAAAATGCCCTCTCCCTCGTAACCAACTCTTTCATGGCATTATCGATCAATACAACTCGACTCGTTAGCCTTTCGTGAGGGCTCCAGGACGCGAGGGTGACTGCGCCTCCGCCGCCGCCGCCGCCTGACCCCCGTTCCCGCCCCCCGGCCTCCTGCCGGTGGAGGAACGGGGGTCCATCGTTTGAGTCGGTCACTTGTTTTATTCGAAGTCTGAGTCGAGTCCATCTAGGTCTAGGGTTTGCTCGCCGTCGATGTTCGGGCGGCGGAGTTAGGTTTTGCCGGAGGAGCGTGGCTCCTTTGCGGCTTGCTTGTCCCTGGCGACGCCGGCAATGCGGAAGCGCGGCCAACGTTTCGGTGGAATAATTTCTTCCAGCCTCTTCCGTTCTCCGATGGCGATCTTTCAAGCGGATGTCGTAGAGTCGAGGGCTGGCATCGTTGTCTTCTTCAGGTGGTGATGTTGTTGACCCTGCTAATCTCGAGGAAGATGTTCTTTGGTGAAAATCTGAGCTTTGCTCGGGTTGCGGCGATGGAATCGAAGGATGCGGCGTGGTACGGGAGTTGGCCGATGTGCACGGGAGGCGTGTCGATCGATTCGCCTAGAAGTAAGTCCTCCTCTGCGGCCTCCACCTTGTGGAGTTTGGCTGGTGCCCGACGGCGATTGGGATGCGGCTTCGATGGCGGAAACGGATGGATCTCTGAAGGCTTCGAGGAAGATAAATAGGAGTTTTGAACTTCTTTGTAATTTTTCTTTTCTTTGGAGTCCCTGTGTAAAAGGGCCGGTGTAATGCACTAAGATGAATACTTCCTTCTAAAAAAAAAAAAAAAAACTCTTTCATGGCATTCGGCCAAGCAATGTCATTTACGTGACAACAAATATCAGCAGCAAAGATCTCATATTTATGGACCAATTTATTTTTTTTTTTGTGCTAAATCTACAGTGCTTACTAGCGCTCACATATGTGATTCTATGATATATACCAAAATTTAATCCAATTGGAATGAAAAAGAGTTCTTTTGTGACAAATTAAATCTGCAAGACTCATAGCTTTTCACTTATATGTGAGAGGCTATATATGTCTATTTAAACATGCTCAATGCGTATTGTAACGCAGCCTAGTAATTCATCTTTAAAGATATATATCATGTCAACCGTGTTGTGATTGTCCACCATACATAAGCTAAAAATTACAAATTATGTGTGTAGCCTTTTCGCATAGGTGGTGATACAGGTGATAGCGGGCTATGCTTCTTAGGGAATTCATTGAACTGTTTCTCTCTCAGAAACAGCTAAATCCTTGCTAAAAGAAAATTGTTTTTTTAGAGTAACTGGAGAATTGGCTTGAAAATCGCAATGAATCAATTTCTCTGGGAAAAAAAGTTTCTTGAATCCCTGCCGGCCAGTGACACCCTATTAAGTTGGCATATGGATTTCTTTTTTTTTCAAAAATGAAAAGTTTGTTTATGGAGGTCATGGCGTTGAGATGCATGATTTCCCTACGACCAACGACTGGGGAACTTCTCGCTATGATACTAGGTATGGCTGAAAATGCTAAATCTGGAAGGTAGTACGGTGTATGAACAGTCAGGTCCTGGGGGCTAGCCGTCGACCAGTGATGCATGCAGCAACGGCTAGGATTTCCTTCAATTCGTTGTTATGAGCAGCCAGGTCTATGAAAAGACGTGTGGTTAAGGTACTGTAACCGTGCCATTTTTTTGGGGAGTAAGAACATGATACAAAAGATGGTAACACAGCGCTCGCCTTCAATGGTTCAAGTACCACTACCACACATCCATCAGATTATGCTCCCGCCGGGGGGTCCCAGAGTTGAGAAGGATCAAGGATCCTAGGTGGCCGGCCCCATTGACCAAATGCCGCGCCCATGCATGCAGATTGTACCTGCGGTGCCGGAGGGCAACAGGTGTGCATGCAAACTTCAAATCGGAAAGCAACAACTGGTAGTACGTCCAGAGAAGAGAGAACGCAAGAGCTTAGCTAAAATGGCGGCGAGCCGTCGCCGTCGCCGTCGCCCGGACGCGACCAATCCCGCATGCTATGCTAGTATATATAGAACTGTATGGTAGTGCAGTATTATATATTTTTTTTTTTAAAAAAAAGGGAGCGTCGCCCTCACCGAATTCTTACTCGCCGGAGCAGTACCATACTCCTAGTCCACGTCTTTGTCGTGACTGATTCGGGATATAGGCGCAGGTGGCGACTGGTGATGTACGGCACTGATTGATGCAGGAATATGGATCGCAATTGGCAAGTAAAATTGCCATGCATCATGTGGCCGGATCCTTATTACTGCTTAGCTGGTGGGCAGCAGCTAGCTGCTACTACTATACGACACTGGTTTTGTTCAACAAAAAGATAAAATGTAAGAAACCGCCAAGGGTTTTGAGTCCTAGGTGGAGCTACGTAGGCCGGTGAAATCCAAGAAAATCGGTGGAGCTCCTGGACACCGATATATATATATATGAATGATGAGCCATCCCATGCATGCATGGTTGATTAGCTTGGCGCCTGGCGGTCGTCGACACGTTAGCGTTGGCCGCGCGCTGGCCAATCTACCAACAGAATCGGCCGGCGGCGCGCACGTAATCTGCGCCGTAATCCCCGCGACACGCTTGCGGTCCCTGGTCGGACGGACGCGGCGCTCCCGCGCCCGTCCGCCGTGTCAATGCACGCTACATTGACTAGTACTGCCAGCTAGCAACACGGCGATAAATTATAAAACTATGCATGCTGTTCTCGCCTCTCGGCGGCGTACGTAAATATTTATATATACTAGTATAGTATATACGGCGGCGCCGTGATTAGAACTCGCAGCAGAAGATTATAACTAGATTAATTAACCCGATCATGGTACGGTGATGAAGGGACGACATATTATAATTAAAGAAAACTTATCAAAGCGACCCAACGAAATGATTTATGTACTATTGCACACACAACAACAAGCTAGCTGGATCCATCCATCCTAACCTGGGAGGGAGAGATCAATCAGAGCTGTCGTCCACGGCGGCGCGCGGCCTCCGCCCGTACGTCCGGTGTAGGATGGAGACCGTGGTGTGGTGGCGTCGCCGCTCGCCGGAAGGAGCAGCGAGCCACGGCGCCACGGTCTCACCCGGGACCCCGCCCGGGGGGTTGCTAAGATTTATACAATGCCCTGGCGTGCGCGTGCTGCTAAATCTGCTGCGCTGCGCTGGGCTGGCCTGACGCTAAACATGGACATGGCGCCGCCCCTAGGAAAGCCAAGGAACAGGAGAGCTTAGTTGGCCTGCCTGCGTGCCGGTCGCGTCCCGTCCGTTCCACCCATGCCAAAAACGAACGCATGCAAATGGCCTAGGCCCATCATCATCACCCGCTGTTTTCGGTCACGCGTAAACCGATGTAAATTCTGGTTCCCTCCACGCAGGCATACGTGGTTTTCTTTTCTTTTCTTTTTCTAGTCGAGAATAGTGCGCCTCTGCGATCTCGTCTCAAGACGGGGAAAAAAAAGAAAACTATCGAGAATAAATAGTGCGCAAAAGATTCATCTGCGATTTACAACCGAACTATGTAATTAGTTTTTTTATTTATATTTAATGCTATTTACGGGAAAAAAGAGAAAATTGGAAAAAAATTGTCAATGGCCCAACCAGGCCAAAAGATTCGTCTCGTGATTTCAACCCAACTGTGTAATTAGTTATTTTTTTTATTTATATTTAATACTATTTATATGCGGGAAACAATTAATGTGAAGAGAGAGAGAGTAGAAAAACTTGCATATAACTAAACAAGGCCTAAAAATCTGACAAGGCATGCACCCGCCCGGCCGGAGGAACTCTCGTTCATGGAGGAAAAGCAGGTGAGCGATGGGCGGGCAGACGCAGGGCCACGTGGTAGGGGCAGGGCGCTGTGCCGGCAACAAAGATCGCCGGGGATCCTGTGCGGCCAGCCTGAGGGTGTCATCTGGCATATGTAGTGGCATCGCATGGCGCCATTGCATGCGTCTGGTCTGGATGCTCTGGTTGACGGCAAACACTGCACGTCCCACCAACGCAGCGACATCCACAACAAAACACTGCACATGTGATGGGTCCCAATTCGTGCGAGAAATTGATTGATCGCTTCCTTGGTGTTGGAGGCAGCACTCTATCTCCCGCTGCCCGACGCCCCGAGCCCCCGATCCATATTCATGTGTCTTTTTCTCCTTTTCAGCAAGTACGCACACATATTCATTCGAGTGCCGTCTGTTGTGCGTGCTTGCTAGTAGTACTGGTAGGTACAGGCATGCCATGAGATGCCTATCTACTGGCAGGACGCGGGTGCTGCACATAATTGCCGTCCTACACCAATCTTCTTCCTTCCACTGATTGTTTCCTCTGCATGCCCAGCGGCCACCACAGAATTACCCTCACTCTCTAGATCCTAGTACAACCAAAAGATAGAAAACATCCATGGTGTGCTGTTGTACTCCACATTTCGTCTGATCTGCTGTCCCTCTCTATAAATATAATCCTAGGCGCTGCGATTGATGAGCTTTATTCAGTGGACAATAATGTAATATCCAAAGGCAGCGATGGCCAGGGCACTAGTATAACCTTTTCTCCCCCCTTTTTTCCCCTTTATTTATTACAGAAAAAAAAGAAGCAGCTAACGTGTTGTAATGAAACTCAGCCATGACGCGCACGGTCACACTCTATTTGTGAGCTGCGAAAGCCAAATTCGTCGTCATACGATTTTGCGTCCTGATGGTCTTCACGAAATGGCTTCATTCCACGATTCTTGGCAATAAAATGTATGTTTATTTTACGCATTTTTTTTATATTTATAAGACCCTAATGTTTCGATCTCAAAGATCTCCAATCTAATATTCGTAATTTAGAATCCCGCGGTGTCGACGCATCCTTGGCTAGTACTAGGACTAGGAGGTAGGAGCAGTAGTTGAACTAGATAGTGTGTGCTGGCCACAAGACAGGACATTTAAAAAAGTGTGTGTCAATTAGTATGTGTGGGTTTTCACAAACAGTTTCACGGTAAACATAGCTACGCAACTGTTCCCAGTTCCCTCTTGGTGTCCAAAGCGCACTACTCGTGAATAATAATCAGTCCATCGATCCTAATGTTGTGGCACAGTACGCAGTACGCAGAAGCTTGTTTATTCCTCCACCTTTTACTTCCCAGAAGGTAGGAGTAGGATCGCTGGACCAAGTTCAGGCAATGTTATGCATTTGTTCATGTTCAGTGGAAATACTCTACTCTTGTCTTGTCCTTGTTCCAAAGAAACAATACAATAACAAAAACCGCCTAATAACAAGAAACAAACAAAGAAATAGAGTGCAGTTGGAGCAGAAATTAAACAAAAAAATGGCAAAGGGAAGTCCGATTTTTTTTTTCAGAAAAGCAAACCAGAGTTTACAGAGTGTCAGCACAAACAAATTTTGCAGGCTAATGTGGCTGAGCGAGGCCGGCATTACTCGGAAACACTACACAGAGAGCAAGTGATCGAGAGCAAGATGGATGGATGAACTCACCTAGCTCTGATGATCTCCCCCGCGACCGCGAGGAACGGCAAGCCTGAACTCAACGACGCAGCGGCAGTGCTCCTGATCTTGAAGGGTGGCGGCCAGGTCACGGCCACTGGAGCCTGGAGGAGTGGAACTGGCAATGGCAACTGGAGATGGGTTGGGTTGCGTGTGTGATTGGAGATTGACGTGCGGGGTGTTTATACGGCTTTCTCCTCTGGGACTGGGAGGCAGCTTCCAGGCGGCTCCTCCTTGCCCTGCAACTGCTGTCCCTCCTCTCCCCACGGCTGCTTCCAGGAGAGCGAGAGGCGACGCAAAAACACGCGGTGCTGACACCGCTGTGTCTCCTGGGGGGTGATGCCTGAATGCTTCTACTTTGCTGGTTCAGTTTGCTGCCCCTCCGATTTATTTCTATCTCTACTGATAAAATAGACGCGGACTCTGCCACACGGACTGCAGCTGAAATGGTGACAAATCGATTAAACAGGGAAGGTGATTCCTCTTTTCCTTGCATCATTATTGTATTAATAATACTCCCTCCTCCGTTTGCTTTTGATGCACATGCTTTTCTCGTGCATTGGGGATTGACGAAAGAGTGCTGCTGAATATTTTGCCATGTAACTAAAACTATTACAATTTTTATGTTCTCCCACCGATCATCAAAAGCTGTCGTTTTGAGCAAAAGAAGTGACCTAAATATAAAATAAAATTCTCATGTGATGCTAAAATGAAAGATATATACTCCATCCGTCCAATAAAAAGTGTCATTCTAGCTTTTGATAAATTAAATATTTTTATTTTTGATCAAATATATATTAAGAAAATATTAAAAATTATGATACGTAATTAGTATCATTACATATAGGTCGTGGACTATATTTTTATAGCAATTTATTTAGAGATATAAATGTTATTAATTCTACAAACTCAGTCAAATTTAGAAAAATTTGAAATTTGACCAAAAACGAGTCCCATAGCGACGACTTTTTTATGGCATGAAGTAGTACTTCCTAAATTTTACTACTTCAAATTGCTATGACAACAATATAGTTTTTAAAGCATAACTTTGACATCTTATTTCTATAAAAATATTTATTGAAAAGTGATACATGTATATTTTTATGAAAGTATTTTTGTAGACAAATATTTTTATATGGTTTTCGCATTTTCAAACTCAACATATTAAAAATTATTCATAATTTATATTTCTAATGTTTAACTCAAACCTTGTCCAAAACAACTTTTTTACTAATTTGAAGGCAAAACAATTTTTTAGTAACAAAAACAAAATCAACCCCCCCCAAAAAAAAAAAACCCTAGCACACACGATTCCTGTCAACCACATGATATTATTCATCTGTACTGATATTATCTTTAATCCAATTTTTCCTAATCAGTTTACATGTATCTCCAAGAGGTTCCAAAGTTTGGTCTCATATTTTCTCTTATAAGGACCATCCTAAAAATTTGTCTCCCCTATTTTTTGTTCACCCATAGCAGTTCCCTGTAACTTAACATGTTCTCGAAATAACTCCATCGAACAAATATGTTCACTAATACTTCGTCCGTCTTAAAATACAAGACATACAAGCAATTTTGTTCTGAAAAGTGAAATCATTTAACTGGACAACGAAAGTAACTAATTTTTTCCTGCCTGTACGATTTTAGGTAAAATTATTTTCACAGGAAAGATTTTTGGAGGTCATTCGGATACGACTTAGTATGTATCTTTGTAATTTTCATACGGAAGTGTATTAAAAATATAGAAAATTCTTTAGTATTGTCTAATAATACTTTGAAGGATGATGTCAAATGAAAAATACACGCTACTACAACGTAATAATCCTAACCAGAATATCATGTTTAGTTGTGAACAGCTGTATAATCTAAGATGCACCACAAAGGAGCTGGCACATGCACGTACGGAAAGGGACTAGAGTCCCCTAGCTGGAGCCTGGAGTACAGAATTGTGATGACCAGTCGTTCGCATTCTTTACAAACATCGATTTGAAATTCTGAACTAATGATAGCAAAGTATCAGCAAGCGTCTAACGAGTTTTACCCCAAATTGGATGCGTCTTGATGAATGCAGATCATTTTTAAAAGGACAAATAGTTCTCCTCCGCAAACTTGCATTCTAGAAGGGATATAATTCTAGATTAAGCATAAATCAAACTATCTCAAATGTGATTAGTTATAGAAATTATTGTAAACATCTATAACTATAAACAAATGTATTATAAATTTATTTCTTGACCAATCTAATAATACTTATTCAATATGCAGTAAGTGTTGATATCCTTTTTTATATAAATTTAGTTATTTACATGGATCGACTTAACACTATGATAAAATTATACTCTTTCTATTTCAAGGATTTCGAGGACAGCGGGAATAGCACCTAATTTATTTTCCCACGGGTAATGCGGCTTAGAGTTGTTTGTTATTCCACAGAAAGACAAACAAAGGCCGCACAACAAAGTACTGCTTCCTCTTAGTGCCAGAATGATTGGAGTTGGCTTTGATCAGGTTAGCGATGTCTGATGACATAGTGACAGGGACACTAGTGTTTACAGATGTGATTAGCACTAAAGACATGCGACAAGAAGAAAGCGCAATCGGACTTTTAATGTCGTTATTATCGCCTGTGTCACGCACTGACTCGAGTTCTACAGCACTTAATCAGTGAGAAAGGGATAATATAATACTCTACTTGGAAGAAAATGTGTGCGCTATACACTTGTTACTGCCTTACTGCACAATCACTCGCAGTCCTCAGTGACATAAATCACTCGCCACCTTCCAAAGTTCCCAAGTTGAAAGACCTTGTTGTCCACTAGTTCCTGTCTCCGACAAGATCACCTAGTGGGCATGATGGCAAGACGTCCCCATTCCCTTTTGAGATATCCGACTGAAAGCAACCCAATCGAGTGTCATTGAGATCAAATCCACTGTGACTAGGAGTTTAGAGCAGTATCTAAGGTGCTCAACTGAGGCTGGCCTAAAAGATTCTGGCTCTCGTGACACCCTTTACAACAAAACTATCGGACATAAGTTTTTTTTTTAGAAACATTTAACCCCCAAAATATATGATCTTCACAGCATTGAATTGATGATGCCCACATGTTTTGTTAAAAAATAAAAAGGGGCTTCAGGAACAAGGCGTAGTTCCTGTCCATTGGGGGGGACCGAACAATAGAGTTCCTGATCCAACATTTTCAAGCCCCACCAGTGGGCATGAAAAGACGTAATTCCCTTTTGAGATATCCGACTGAAAGCAACCCAATCGAGTGTCATTGAGATCAAATCCACTGTGACTATAGGAGTTTAGAAAAGTATCTGAAAAAGAAATGTCTTTTGGGTGACGATGGCATGAGCATGACAAGCATTCTGGAGGGATGTACACCCTTTCGTTTCAAAACCCTCGGACATAAAAATAGGGTAGAAACACCAAATCCCCCGAAATATATGATCTTCACAGCATTGGAATTCATGATGCCCACATGTTTTGTATAAAACATAAAAAGGGGCTTCAGGATCTTACAAAGGTTTCATGTCCATTGTTCAGTACAATTCTGCACAATAGAATTGGTGATGACAAAAATTTTGCAAGCCCCACCAGTACAGAAAAGATAATATGCCGATTTAATCTCAATATACATTCAAATCAATCAGAAGGGCATAATATGTACCCCGAAAGGAGATGGTGCTGAATTTGTGAACAAAACCACAAAGTGGATGAAAATGAAATGTCCTTTTGGGACTGATGACATGAGCATGACAGGGGCAAATATACCCAGGATTCATATTGTCCGATAACCCAAATATTTCCAATGTTCCTCGAGTATATATTCAATGAGATCTGACACCCCCAGCCCTCCCCCCTCCCAAACATCCTATGTTAACAACCTGTGGCCCTTCGCTTACTTTGCCTTCTTGATGAGTGTTGAGGTGCGGAATTCGGCATCATCCTTAATGAAGCTCCACCAGAGATACGTCAGTGGAATGGTGCTCGCATGCCACAGAGAGTGGGCATCGGCATAGCCCATGTATGGGGGAAAGTCGTAGAGTTCAAGAAGCATAGCTACCGCTCCTCCAAAAACAACTGTCCAAAGCTTGAGTCGTGATGGGTGTCTGCTTACACCGCCCCAAATTGCCCATGACAGAAGTTGAACCACAGCCATCACCACACAAACTTTCATGTTCCATCCTGACAAAAGATTCATCAGATAAACATTTCAGTAACATACCTAAATAGATCTTTGTGTGAACCAAATCTGAAGAATAAGCATTACTAGATCACTAATGGCTTTTGTTAACAAATGCACAGCTGTAGCTAAAAGAGGCAATACATGGTTGCTGTATTACAAAAAAGGCATGGTAAAACTAGCAGCAGGAGATTGCAGAATCTATTAAAATATGCACCAGATATAAAATGTGAGATTAATCCACGTATAACAATGGTAAATGTTTAGCAAAAAGTGAAAAAGCAACTTTACCATAGTCAAGCTCGTAGAAGTTAAGATACAAGATGTGTGTTGTAACAAATGCCAAAATAGGGGCTGCAAACATCACCCTAGTAGCCTCATCCTTGACATTGAAAGTCCTTAGCAGTGAAAGGATTAATGAGTATCCAAGCAGAGCAACAGCTGAAGAGTAGTCCAATTTCTCAGTCAAGTCAATATCTCTACAGAATAAGCATGATGAATTAGATATTACGATTACAGTAGTACCTCCAAGTTTCATAATATGCTTATTCATGGCTCTCAGAAACTTCATACCTAGTGTGGAAGATAGAGCTCCAGAACCATGCATTCATTGATAAAATTGCATAGATGTGCCATAAGCCAGTATATTCATAGTAAGTTCTCTTCGTCTGGGGTCTAAGAGGTAATTTGTAATTCACTAGAAGGAAAAATGAAAGCCAGCCAGTGAAGTGCATTAATAGGTTGATAGCAGATAGTGCAGCTGAAAGAGGTTCCTGATGAAAGTTGTCAGATGTAAATGAGATGCCATCACGAACTAATGGTAAAAAAAGAAGATCCCATCAGCACAAAACATACCTGGAACACAGAAACACGTAAGAATGGCCATTTTCCATGATATTTCACAGGGCTGAGGCCAAGTGATTGTCGTTCCCGTTCTCTCTGCATCATGCAGAAATAACGACAATCTGTCATACAGTTCAATTCTTTCCACTGCACGTAAATTTGCTCCTGGTTGTACCAAGAACCTCCAACAGATGTGTCATTCTCTTTGGACTGGCAGTGGCTGATGACATTCTCCCCAATAATCCCTGTAGTCTGACACTCCCTCACGCAGGTTCTAAAGGTGGATCAACAGAATAAAAGTTTTTCATAAGCTCCTAAATAGTAGTATGTTGAAGTAATACATCACAATAAAGGGCAATTACAACATTATGGCATCAACTAGGATTGAGTTGACAATTAATGTGACATCTGGTGATATTTATTTAAGCGAAATGGGAAGCCAAAAAAAAAAAAAAAAAAAAAAGAAGCATACTCAGGTAGTGTTTTATTAAAATCAAAACGATGTAAGAATTTACTAAAATTAATTTGGCTGGAGGGCCAGCCCACCTGCCTCTCATGGCAAGGGATAGGGATTAGAAAGATTAGATTAGATCAAGTTATTTGCTTATTTCTAGGGATTAGTTTCTTAGGGGTCAAGTCTCCTCTCATCTATATAAGGATGGGATGGTGTCTCCTTTTAGGTATTCATACTCTAGTCTCCCTCCAAGCCGACTTTGTCCGGCCATCTTCCTGGCAATAGTTATCCCCAAATAAACTAGAGTTCATAACAGCTAGTAGCATGTACAATATGAAAAGAGACTACAAGAAATAAATAATACAAACATTTAACATAACCATAGAAGGCAAAATGAATCCTACTTACCACTAAGTGTAGCTCACAATACACCTGTCTTGTCTACTTGAAACATGAAATTTGGAGACTATGAGAACATAAATTGACTAAAGTTTGCATAATTCCTAGAAAACGGCCTAGTTGGGCTGTCCTTTTTAGACTTCTGTGTCTATAGAGAGGTACACCTACAGTCACAGAGCCAACAGAAGGCATGCAGTAGCAACTGCAGCTTACCAAAACCAAAAGCATTATTTGCGCTGGATTAGATTCTATTGTAGTTCTAGCTCCTCTATCAAAAGACCAAAGAACACATTGTCTCAAACTAAGCAGTAAAGAAGTCAGCAACCTACCAAAATTTGGTCCAAAACCAGTCACAACCAAAATTTCCATCATAGGTTTGCTGGAATGTAACCATGCCAATACTGTCAAAGTCTCTTGAATATGTCTGACCCCAACATATTATTAATCCAACGCACAGTTCAATGGTTCTCAATTTAATTTAATTCCAAGGAATATGTTGGTTCCGACATATTATGAATCCAATGCACAGTTCAATAGAAAAAAAAATTCTATTGAAGCTTAGATAACCAAAAGATTCCATAGCCCATGCAAACAGTCAAGAGGGCCACCTCACCCAGAACCTTCTGTTGACCCTGCCAAATCTTGGTTGGGCCATTTGCCCACTCCAGATTCACCTGAGCTAGGGTGCAAATGCATTGGCACAGTTATGTTTTTTAGGGTAGCCAACTTATGGAAGGAAACAAATGCTAGCAAAACCCATTGGCATTAAAAAAAATGGTTTGGATCACCAGGGATATAAAGACACTATCAAAAAAAAAAAAGTTAGTCACTTCTGCCTACCTCTGAAACAGCTGCTTTGGATGAGCTACTCTGGTTATAGAAAAACGTTCACTATAACGATCAGACAGCTGCACCATTTTTTTATGACGCCACAGGTACACAGATATATTGGATTGAGCCCTGAGTATATTGTAGGGCCTGTTTTTTTTTTTTTTTCTCGATCACGTAAAAGATTTGCGCGTTTTTGTATTAAGCAAGAAGATGTAGGGCCTGTTTGAATTGAGCCCTGTGGATAGCATAAAAAAAATTGAGCCCTGTGTGCTCTTTGGCCTTTTGCATCCCTGGTCACTGCCTGTACCTTGTTTAGTTATTCAAGCACACAAAAGTGCTCAGCAGACTCAATCAATGCTCTCACATCCCTCCGTTCCTATATTACTGGCGCATACCCATTCAGCAGGCGGAGTGGGGATATCAAGAGCCAATTAACTAGTCTGGAGTTACAAAGCGTTTTCATGCATGTTTGGGTATTCTCAGCTCGGTTCCCTTTTTCACCTATGAGCTATGAGACTATGAAGCGTTTTCTCTCTGATGACTCACAGACTTCGCGGCCAGCGGAGCAGCTGTTACTCGACACAATACTTTCGTAGGAACGGAGGGAGTACTGTCGATTCATCCTATTAAATGCTCAATGATGCTACTGCATATCACACTCTGCATATCATGCCATTAAATGTGACACTGAGATACCTTCCACTTACCAAAGAACCAAGTTACTTAATCAGATGATCATTCACTACAGCTATTGAGCTGTTTTATTTTGAAAATGTTATCTATTTGGAGGCACCCTTCTCAGTTTGAGTATGTTCTTATGTAGCCAACTAGATAGCACGTGTGAGTTTAAAGGCACATTTGGTTTCCAGCCACCTCGCACCACACCACACAGGCACACACTATGGCTGACACCGCTATTAATGGTGTTGTTTGGTTGGTGATTCATTTTTGGAAGCCATAGCTATTCAGACTTTGTTTCTGCCACAGATGTGGCGTCAAATATCATTGCCATAGAAGTGTGGCGCCGCCACGGTTGGTGTGACCGAGTGCAGCCATAATCCAAACATCGCTTAAATCAACCACAATTCAAACAGTAACACATTTTTACACGATATAAGATGACTTAAGAGTACAATGCCTTGTCCAAGATTTATGATACCTACTAACTACAAGGATTAATTATCAACAATAGTCTAACCATGAGCACTTTTGTGCACAATCCCGGTATAAGGAATCCCACAGCACAATCCCCGTATAAGGATCTAAGGAGAAAACAATTCAGGCAAGAATCCAATACCACTGCTGGAGACAAGTCAATATTCGAGAACCAACCAGAGATGCGTCTCACCTGTACTGCGGATCAATATCTCCCAGACTAGCCTCGACGCAGCTGAGCACAAAACTAAGCGCAAGAAGGGAAGCCAACCGAAAAACCCAGACGCCTGCACCCATCGCGGCGGACGCGCCCAGGGTCCTGCGAAAGTGCGAAACCCCAGTGATATCAGGGAGGCTACTTGGATTTAGTCGAGAAGTCAAGCAAATCTGGGCTTACCAAGAAACAGAAGAAACTCGTCGCTTTTGGATAGCTTTGTTGAAGGGGAACGGAGGAGGACAACGGCGCTCCGCAGCGACCCGGCGTGGCGGTAGATGAGCCGGTTGCAGGATATACCCAGGTACAGACCGCAGGAGATGAGTACGGCCGGGACACGGATAGTGGAGGGCAGAGAAGGAACGAAGCTGAGCTGTCGCTGGAATGGAATGGAGGCGGCGGCAGTGGAGATCGCCTGAGCTGGGGAAGGCGATGAGCCTGTGTCGTCGTCGTCTTCCAGACTTGCAGTCCACGGGACAATGACTCGCTCAGGAAGACAAGAAGTTTCCTCTACAGTGAATACTAGTCAGCCCAACTAGGCTATTTACGGCCCACGGGGATAGGTACATAAGTTCTATTTCTATTTTTTCTCTTTATTTTTGAAAAGTAAACATATCATTGTAATGCAACAGAATATATATATTTTTTAGAAAAAGGAATATTTATTCTTTTCTCTTCAAGAGATTTGCACACAACCAATTCTTATTACAAAACCAGTGTCTTACTTTTTTTTATAAGCTCTCTAAAAACTAAACCAAGCAAAGAGAAAATTGAATAAACGGCAAGGACTAAGCCTTCTGAACGACACTCATTCATGCTTGGAGAATACTTCCATGGCTACAGTCTCCATCATATGACATGCCCATTTTAGAAAAGGTTTGTGACTCTTCTTCTATAGGATGTTTCAGAACGGGTCTAATAAGTTGTCTTGAAAACAACATGCAAATAAGAGTATAGTCAGTTTTTTTATCAAAAATCGCTTCATTTCTAAATAGCCAAATAGACCACAAGATTGCACTTGCCCCCATACTAATCGGAGAGCATAAAGTGATGGTCTGTTTGTACACCCAACAACCTAAATAAGTTGATCACATCTTTTAATAGTTTGAGATTAAAAGCCACTTGATAGACTCTTCAAACAAATCTAGCCATATGATAATTAAAGAATAAATGTTGGATAGTTTCTTTATTGTCAAAAACATCTATTGTCTCCTTTCTATTTTCCTTTTTTATTTGTCCTTGTTAAAATTACCCCTTTGTCAAGAACTAAATAAATATTTTGATTTCAAGTGGCAATTTTAACTTCCATTTCAACTTGTTTAAAGTAATTTGATTAATTAAATGTTTATAAATAGATCGCATTGTGAAAGATCCATGTCTTGTAAGGCTGTACTTAGTGAAATCTTTTGACCATCCAACTACACTAATACAATTTTAGCCACTAATTCATTCGATTTTAGTTACTTCTCCCCCAGTGGAGCTATTCTGAAGGAAATGTTAAAGGGTATGGAAACAAAATGTTATAGCGTGGACCAAGTCATTGAGTTAGGTTTTCATTCAGTGGGGTGCCTCTAGTTTTTAGAATGGGTTCCTGTCGACGGGGGACCCAAGGGGTCCCTTACCAAAGACGATATCAAAAGGAATATGGAGCAAATCCCTTTGTATAATTAGAAAGCACAGACAAGATTAAGTTTAGAACTCTATCTTGTAGTCCGTCTAGGACACGAAAAGAACCCTGAGTAGCATCTAGACTATAAAGGGCTACTGAGGGACCCCTTGTAAACAGAACCAATACTCACGACACAATCAACAACACCCAACTGGACTAGGGCTATTACTCAAGTAACTCGAGGGCTTGAACCAGTATAAGTCATTCTTATTACACGCACCAATCACCAAGTTCTGTTAAATTTGCTGAGGTCCGAACAAAATTATCCCGGGTACCCTCGTGATAGGCTATCGGTGATAAAACATTGACAGTTCCAAAAGCTCTAACTCTTTTGCAACCCCAAAGGCTATCCCTAGAGCATAAATAGTTCCTTTTTCTCATGTTTTCAACTGCTTTATTCACCTTAATTCTATGATCTTTTGCATTAGTAATATAAGGTCTGGCTGAGTACCAACTATTGCTTGTTTACCCTAATCTTGGTTTATCCATTCCTTGTTATCCAACATAGTCTTAACATGATAGCAATGCTTAGTTGATAAGCACTAGAGTGGTGAAGATTGTCATTCGCAATGTTGCTTTACATAGGATTTATCCTGAGGAGTGATCATCCTATCACTGGTACCTCTCTTAGGTATAAGTGAACCTTGATAATAGATTACTCAGAGACCAGGTGGAACATGTGGTTTATGGTAAAATGTGGTGGCTCATTCCGCTTGTGTCGATCAAGGACCGTCCATTGTAGGGTTGCTTGTGGTCTGGACCTTTGCAGTACGGCCACATACCCCAGTAATCCTTGTACCTTGGCTATTCCATCACGTGAAATGACAATCGTGCACTAGGTGTGGGAGATGACGGGAGTAGTGTTAACCCACCGGTCGGTAAACTGTCAGGGATGAGATCGGACGGTGGAGTTCTGTGCTCTAGGGTAGCACGGACCGGTTTTGCGTTTGGAAGATCTAGGAGAAGGGTTGATATATGTAGGTCTAGGGCTTGCATATATCGTGTGGTTGGGAATTCTTGGCTGAGTTATTAATTGATTCAGATCATCATTGCTCCTCAGTCATGGAGACTCGATCAACTGACCTGCATCATAGTGTAAACAATAGAATATGATGACTAATGGAAGAAAATGATATGTTTGATAATTAAGTTCTTGATTTAGAATAGGTGCAAATGAAGGCTCTTAATGACTTAATCCTAAGCTAAAACTTAAAAGTAAGTATCAACTGGTAGTAAGCTTTTCTACAAGAGCTATATTTGTTTTTTTTGCCTAGAAAACTCACTAAACGCATGTACTTGAAAGACTTTTCTTTTATTAGGTAAGATTTGTTGAGTACCCTCAAGTACTCAGGGTTTGTTAACTCCTATTGCAGGTAAAAGAAGCCGACTGTAAGTCGAGTTGTGTGCACCTTTGGGAAGGGTGAATCCAGATTGTGTGCTTTGCACTAAAGCTAGTAATGCTATCCTATTTATTTGCAGTTCAAATCTTGTAATTGCTTATGCAATGGTTTGTAAAACTATGGTTATAAGTCTTCTGTATTTTGACTCTGATGTAATTTACTTGTGTAATCAACTGTTGTAATACTAGTATGATCCTATAACCTTGATTCAGGGTTCCCTGAGGATACCTGACAGACCACTAAGTCGTTTGACTCCCGTACATAGCTGTCAGGGGTCTTTAGAATAATGGCAGATGCACATGGGCCATATTACTTAGATGGTTTTGCCACACTTAACTAATAGCATCTTCAATAATTCCCCATCTTAAGTTGTCATTCTTATTTTTTGGCAAAAATAGAAAAAATCTTCTCCAACAGTTCCCCATCCTAGGTTGCCATTTATCCCAAGTTGGGAAAAAGAGCCTCCGCGCGTGCATATATGCGCTCTTTACTCCGCGCGCGCATCCGATCGTATTAGAAGAGGTGGAAGGGTATAAAAATAATTTTGTTTCTGTCTCAGGTTTCCTGATGTAAGTTTTTAAGAGGTGAAAGGGTATAAACATAATTTTGTTTCTGTCTCAGGGTTCCTGATGTAAGTTTGATCTGGTTTTGGCAAGTGAATTATGCCAAACTATTAAAGAGAGACTCTTTTTTCACTTACCATATATTTTAGAGAGTTGCCAAATCATAAGATTTGCCAAGTAAATTTTGGCAAACTCTTGGAGATGCTCTTAACCATAACATTGTGGAAAGGAAAATAAAAGTGCGATAGGGCTGCAGATATAGGAACATGAAAGAGTGAAAAGGGCGCATTGCAGTGTAAAAATTGGCATATTACTTTTTCTTTTTGTGAATTTACCACTACATCTACTCCCTCCGTCCCATATTAGATGAATGGGATGCGTGCCGGTCAAACTTTCTCAACTTTGACTGATTTGTAGAAAAAACATGCAACATTTTCATCTCCAAATAAATTTGTTAAAAAACTAGATTTAAAGATCTTTCCAATGATACTAATTACTTAGCATAAATATTTATATATTTTAATATATAATTGCCGGTATTTTGAAAATGTTGACTTCTCGGGAAGCGAGAATGACATCTATTTTGGGACGGAGGGAGTATTGAATTGACTTGATTCAGCTTTCTTACCGTTAGTATATATATTTGGATGCTTTGGTTTTAAGCGCTTACTTGCATCACATAGATTTGTTGTACACGAGGCTCCATCTGGTACTATTTCATTATATTGTGAACACTTTTCAAAACAATGGCATGATGCCAATATATAATTGTAATCTAAAACTGAAGTTATAGTTTCCACGTCAGAAAGAAGGAAGGAAAAAGGGTTCAGTTTCTTATGGTAAAATTTGTCATCCTAAATTTTTCTCGACTTGATATAGGTGCTATGTTCTTGTATTTTTTTGGATTTAACAATATTGTTCATTCAATATTGTTCTTTTAGGGGTAAAAGAGGTGTATGTGTTGACTTCGTTAATTTAGACATCTGTCATCATAATATCAATTTTTCAGAGGTGCTTATAGCGGTAGAGCTGTGCTCATAGAAGTGAGACTTTACAACTATAATTTTCTTTGGTCTAAAATAATTATCAATTATATATCATGTTTAGTTTGTTCGTTTGTCACTCATAATAATTTACAAACTTCCGCAGCAACAAATGGGAATTCGTTTCAATAGAAAGTACTAGTCTAGCCATGAGCCATGACACATGAGTACCATCGTGGTCATTTGTCTTCGCACTCACCTTATGCATCCTGCCAATCTCTCTAGCGCACGTATATATGCTGATCTGCATGTGACTGGTCAATGCCTGTGAAATCGTTCTAGCATCTGACTATCTGAGTATCTTTCCATGGTTCCATTTGCCAGGCACCGCACACGTTCGATTTACGTCGTTGCCACCTCTGTTGTCCTCTTGTGACATTTATTTCTTTATTTTTATTTTTCTTTCTGTTCTATGCCAAATACTATATATAATACTTGCATTATATTGATTGCGCATATGTTTGTTGCGCCGTCCATTTCCCAGATGATTGATCGCAGTTTTTCTGTGCCCGGCCATCGGTCAAGTGGACAGATTTCTATTCCACACCATTGATTAGTGCCGTAGGTTGCAACAAATGGACTGCTCACAGCATGGGTGCCCTTTTGGATGCTTGGAATCTATAGAAGCCACAGATTTCTTTTGGTTAGGGCATCTCTAACAGCCGAGCCATTTCTGAAACAACCTGCTTTTCCTCGAAGGAAAAAGTCACAGTTTTCGTACAATAATGCAATGGCCTCGAAGGACACATCGCCATCATCGACAAATCAGTGGTTCAAAGTGCGCATACAGCGGAATAATTAATTTAGAGAGTACAAGTAGCAAGATTTAAGTACTTATTACATCGCCTACAAGGCGGAATCACACTCACACACACACGGAAAAGCGTAAGGTAGGTAGAAGCGGATCGGCACGTCGACCACTTGCGCGTAGCTCGAGACACCTACTCCTCCTCGTCATCCTCGTCGGTCTCCCACTCGATGTTCTCCCCTCGAACCACAATATATCAAGACGATTTGTACCGGCCACTAAACCCACCCATATGAATGAAGCTTGCTATGTGGAAGGAGGATGCAAGGGTAATCAAAAGGGACCTAATTGGGGCTCTTGGTTTCCTATGCATTAACATAATTAAAATAGTATTTGTCAAGTTTTAACCCATTTACACCCATAAGCCTCCCATCCATCCCATCCATATCCATCCACACATCACACCACACTCTCACTCAGTCGGCGAGGAAGACTCCCGCTCCTCTCCGCCTCAACGGCCCTCGGCCGGAAACCACCACACCCGGGGGGAGAAGAGAAATGGACTCCACTCGCTAATCATGAGGGGGTGGAAACATAGGAATGTCCGAACCGTGGACACGGCTATACGTATAGATCGATCAACTCTGCAGAGCGTGTACACCTGGAACCACCGGATCACCATCATCGGCGATGCGCCTCGCCTAGGCCGATACCGAGCCGCCGCCTAACGGGCCCTTGCCATTCTACCACTCGGCTACGGGGCACCCCGGAGTCCACCCAAGACGCCGAGATCGTGAGACGTGGCGCCCGGGATCCCATGGGGCACCACGCTGTCTCGGGAGGGTGTGGGTCTCGACACCGCACCTCCCTACACTATCTCCTTACAACCTAGTAGTAACGGCAGGGGGGGCCGGCTAGCCGTCAAGTCGTTTCCGCCCATCGAGAACGAGTGGTGTGCACGAGTGGTCCTATGAACCGGTTCTCATAACATACCGGTCCTTAGGAGTGACAAGACAGGGACAACTTCACGGGGGCCCATGCCCCGTGCCTCGACGTGGACACCTCCCGTTCCGGCGATTCGTACCACAAAGGCACTCCTCCCGGAACTTTCTCCCAACACATATACCCGCCACAGGTACTCGTATGGGAAATGCCCGGATCACACTCCTCCCGGCATGGCTCGTCCTCATGACTCGCCCTAGATCCCTGTCCGGTCGACGCAACCCTCACCACACACCCAAGACTCACGCCAAGATCTCTCCAAAATCCCGGTTCCCGCATCTTTGGCACCACGTGCCTTAGCCACTCACAATCATGATACGTCAACAATAATGATAGTATAAGTGAGTAGCATCAAGATAAACAAGATAAGCGTGAGTCTAATCCTAGCGGCCGGGTATGCAGGGGGATTGGTTTCGACAAGGCATAGGTGAATCAATCAATCTACCATGCACCCTATCAAGAGCAACAAGCAAATGGATAAAAAAGAGCGCTAGCAATTCTATTTATTGCATGTCTAAATAGGTGCTAAGAAGTTGGGTGGGACGTGGCACCGCGGGTCGGGTCGTCTCCCGTGTCCTCGGTGTACTTCGTAGTCGTCTCCCCGCCTCAATCACGGCTCCTCCGTCTCTCGAAAAGCGTGACATAATACCGCGTTTAGCGCCTCCTATAGAGGTGCACAAAGAAGCAACTGAAATCCGGAAGAAGCAAAAGCACTCATGGATAAGCCTATGACCTAGAGCTCACTTTTAGAAAAATTTGGACACTTTGGTTTCATATTTTTTGAGTCAAAATGGATTTATTATGATTTTTCAAGATTAAATCACCTCTCGAAAATGAAAAAGAAAAATCAATTTATTTAATTGGAAAACAGGTGACACGTGGCGGGCTCGGTTGGCTGGTTCAAAAAGTGCCACCGACATGTGGGGTCAGGTCAACGGTCAACGTTGACCCGATCAACGCCGACCAGGGCTCGCGTTGCGGCCCGGGGTGAAATTTGGACCGAGGGGCCGAAGTTGGGCGGCCCGGCCCGGACACGTGTCGGCCTCGGGCGCGGCCGCGTGGCGGCACTCGGGCCTCCACCGGGCTACGGTGCACGAGTGCGGTGCATGGTGAACCCGACGCTTGGCGCATCAGTAGGCCACTCTCTCGGCCCACGGTGGGGGCGCCCATGCTCCTGCCTCCTCTCTGCACGGTCTACCAGGCAGGGTGCACGGGGCTCTTTGGGGAGCCCCTCCCTTTCTCCTTTTCTTGCCGGACGGTGTCGCCGGTGGGGCAGCCCACTCGGTGCCGCCTTCGGTGGCGTTCATCGGCTAGAAAGGGGGCGTGTCGGCCTCTTTCGCGTCGGGGCATGCCTCCTAGGGTGAAAAAGGGCTTTGGCCCCGGCCGGACAAGCGGTGTTCGCGGCTCCTTAGGGAGAGCGGCGGCCGGTGGGCGCATGTCTTGCCGCTCGCGAGGTGTGTCCGTGTCGGGCTCGGGGTGAGTTCGTGGCGGCTTCCAAGCCGGTAGCCCCGCGCCCGGCGATGAATGCGAGTGCGGCGGCCCGCGGCCGCTCGACCTCTCCGGCGGAAGTTCAAATGACGGGCGGCGCGACCGCCTAAGCGAGGGAACCCAAAAAAAGGTTCCCTTTTCCCAAATTGGGATCGTCTTGCTTGACTAACGAAGGCGGCGCCCGGTGACCAAGAGGCACGGCGGAGTCAGCTCCGCGTGGCGGCGTGAGGCGGAGTTCCGGCGGCAGCGGTGTTCGCGTGTAGCTAAGGCCGGGCTTTTTGGCGCTGACAACTAGGTGGCCGGGCGCGCTGTGGCGAAACGGAGCTCGCTCGCCCATCGCTGAAGCCTACGGCGAAGCGGTGCGAGGCGTAACGGCCGCGCCATGGCGGCGCTCGCCGCGGCGGCGTGCTGGCAGCGTGCGCTGCAGCGTGTCGGGAGTGGCAGCGTGCGTGCGCGGCGCTGCGGGCATGCGCGTGCGCGCGTGCTCGCTGGGCGTGGCCTCGAGCCACCTGGAAGCTTCGCGGGCGGTGCGCCACTGTGGAGACGGAGTGCGACGGCGGGAGAGGAAGCTCACCGTCGGTGCTTGGCGGGAGGATAGCGGTGCGGGGAAGGTGTTGCCGGCAGCGGGGTGAGAGCCGTGCGGAAGCTGCTGCTGCGGTGGGTAACCCGTCAGGCGGCGTCGGTTTTCAGCTTCGATCGTGAACAACTCCGGCAAGGTGAAGCGATCCGTGGCTGGCTCGGCCTTGGCTCTCGGAACCTCCCTCCTCTTCACGGCCCCTCTTCTGTGGTGGCTGCGGTTGGGGAGTGGGGACGCCACCGAGGCGGGGGCGGATGGGTTGCCCGGGGCATCAAGGGATGCCTTTTTATAGGTGGCGGCGTCCATGGCACACGATTGGGCGGCGATGGGGCGATGCAGGTGCGTGGTGCCCATCCGATGGCTTACGGCTAGGTTTAGGGTTCAGGGGTGTCGCGTATGGTGCTCGGGCGGCTCCAATTTGAATGCGGCGGCCGGTCAAAAGGGGGAGGCTTTGTCGGCCGGCGGGGACTGTTGCGGCGTCACGCTCCGCGGCGAACGGAGGGCGAGGCTTCGCCGCCGGGGTGTGGGCGTGGCGGTCTCATCCCCACGCTCCCCCGGGCGATGGCGAAAAAGGCCTTGGCGCGTCCCTACGCTTGGCAAAAGCGAGAGGAGGGAAGTATTGAGGTAGGGGATGACAAAGGCGGGTCCCCCCGGCCCGCCGGGCCGGGCCAATCTGCGTGCGTGAGAGGGGGGGGGCGGCGGCGCAGAGCATGCGCGTGGGTCGGGCCTTGGTGGTGTTGGGGCGAAAGCACAGGAAGGGGGCGCGGAAGGCTTTGCCGGGCCGCGGTGGCCGCTGGTTCGCGGCGCAAGCAGGAAAAAGGGGCGCGGGTTGGGGTGGGCTGCGGGGCAGCCGAGCCAACCCTACTGGTTGGTTTCCTCCCTCTCTTCCCCTTTACTTTTTCCATTTTTTCTTTACAAGGCTAGCTACTAGGCGTACACATATATGTACGTATACATATACCTTGCTGGTGGGGCCCACTTTTAAGGTAGTCTAGGTTCTAGGTCAAGGGTGTTGGGCCCACATGTCACCTTTCTACTTACTTTGTTAGTTGCTTAGCAACACATAAAAACCATAAAGAAGCAAATCACACTAGTATGAAAAGAGAAACAATGCACATGCCACGAATCTAAGTTCAGGAGCTAATGCAACTTACTACGGATGGTTTATGTATATGACACTCACCAAGCATAGGTTAGCTTTCGAAAAAGTTTTTGAAAGTTGTGATTTTTGGGTGTTGGGTAACAGGGATGTTACAATTTCCAATCTTGATTTTCTTGACGCACAATTTTTCTCTTCAGCTGCTTCCTATCCTGCATTTGAAAAGGGAGGCATACACACATACAAAGAGCAGATAACCCGCACTCCTTTTTGTGGGGCAGTGATTTTTTTAACACTTTGTTGCCCGGGTTGGCGGTTGCTACAATCTAGAGGTTTAATTGAAATGAATCTTGGGTCATTATTTTTAGATATAAGAATTATGACAATTTGAGAAGATAATGCAGTTTCACTTTGTAGGTTTTGGATGTGAGTTAGGGTGCCAGGGATGACAGTCGTGATTGCCTTGCCACCAACTGGGTGTTTCGTATCTATCTCTACAACTAAAACATTGGTAGAGCAATCGTCCACTTCGCTCGCGCGTCTGCCCGGCTCCCCGGGCACCCCGCTCGCTCGAGTGCGCCGACAAGTGGGACCCGTCCGGTTGGCCCCGGCGCACCCCCGCTCCATTCCCCTGGAACCCTACCCGCTCGTCCTGGTCGCGCCGCGCCCTCACCTGGCGGCGCGCTCGCCCACGGCGCTGCACCCGCGCGCCTCTCCTCATGCTCGCCAATGTCGCTGCCGCGCCCTCCCCACGCTGCTGCCATTCCATGGATCGACACCGCCATTCCACGGATCAACGCCGCCATCACCCACGCAGCGCAAACGCTGCCGGAAGACGCAAATGTTGCCGGCCAGCAGCACGCCGTGTCCCGCCCTCCCATGTCGTCGAGATCCAGCGCTGCAATAGAGGAGGCCATTGGGGTGTCGAGAATGGGGTCTCCCTGTTTGGCGGCGGCTGATGATTGGATCCTGCGAAGGGAGGCGCGGATCCTCGCTTTACCGAAGAGGATGCGGAGGTAGCGGATTTGGCGCAGAGTAGGAGCGGGCGCACGTGGAGGCTACGATAGCAGAGCCTCAACCTTGTCTACTCCAAAACTGCGGCTACACATGCCACTCCCAGATCGTAAGATCCCACCCTTCCCTTTCTTCCTCTCCCAATTTCCCCGTCGGATTTTGGTGCATCATAGATTCACTCCGGTGGATGTGGCGGGATTCTTGATCCGATTCCAATCGTGTAGTCTTGATGCTTACTGATTCCACGGCTGTGCGCAGGAGGTGGACTTGCACACCAAGCGCACGGGCCATTCGGAATTCGCAGACAAGATCGCGGAGGCGGCCAAACCCATTGATCTCGTCCACGCAGCATTGCTTTGCACACACCCTGGACAACAAGGCACGTAGCCGCTGCTGGCCGGTGGCGGAGGAGCCATGGCGTTCCTGCCGGACGTGAGTGAGGACGTCGCCACTGTTGGCCGGTTGCGGAGGAGCCACGCCGTCCGTGCTAGACGCGAGGGAGGACGTGGGCACGCGGCCTCGACGACCAGGCCGCGCACACCGACGCACGGAACCTGGCACGTCGCCGCTGCTGGTACATTACCCGTGGGCTGCTCGAGAAATTGCCTGCAAGGTTTGCTCAGTCCTTATCTCTTCTTTAGTTCTTTTGATCTCCATCCACAGATGCCTGCTTTCACCAAACGAAGCAGCCAGTGTCAGGTAGCCTGCTCGCCGTGAAGCCCATGGGTATGCGGATTGACAAGGCTGTCTTCAGGTTCAGGGTTGTCGATCTGTTAGCTTGTGGATATGATGCTGCTCGAAATTTCTTGTTTTTGTCAGCTAATCTATTATGATACGTATGGACTCCATTAGGGTTCAGGATGATTATGCTACCGAGGATGAGGAATACAAGATCCTTAAGTAGGGCATCACATGGTTATTCCTGGCAACATAAGAATTTGTTGTCCGTTATTAAGTAAAAGCCTAGGGAAAGTATGGATTTTGTTTTCAGTGACTGGCCAATGTGTCTGGTTGTTGTCATTGTAGTTATGCACTTATGCTGATGGAGAGCCAACTCAAAATGCAGCGAGGCTCTAGAATGTGCCTGGGAATGAAAGGGGAAATAGAGTAGTATCGATGGACAGTCTTCAGTATTACTGACAAATACTGAAGAAGTGGATTTACTAAATTGAGATGGCCATATAAAACCCTTTTTTTGTATTACCTTTCCTTTTAGTATTAAAATTGAGTTACTACAGGAGATCAAACTGAGGCCTGTAATATAAATAATGGAAGAGACCTGAGACATACATCCCATCATCCTTTCCTGTAATCTAAAACTGAAAACTGAAGTTATAATGAGCTGCAACCTGATCATTGCAAATATTGGCCAATTTAGTTACTCTGGCGCTGTCTTTTGATCATTGCAATTTGTTTTGATATTGTTCAAGAGTTTCTACTCATTGGAGTAAACTATCAATACATTTGCCTAACCATACACCCAAAATGGAAAAAGGACGTTATTTTTAAAAGATCTGTTTTAGTGAACTACAGAACCGACCATCAAATTGAATTAGCACATGGACTCATGTTGTATTTGTATATGCTTTTTAGACACATGACAAGAATTGTGATAAATGTATACGAATGAGGTGACATTGGTGCTTTGACAGGTTCAAAATGATGGTCAAGGTCATATTTTCGGCAATTTTAGAACATGTTGCCTAAATCAGATATGCACGTATCTATAACATGAAAGAGGTAATTTTGCCCGTTGCACTCAAACCATTTTGGTGTTCTTACAGTAATTTTCTTTTTTTCCCCATAGTGCGCTTGTGTGCTAAAGTCGAAATTCTGAGCTGTCTTGAAGCCAAATGCGGTTCTTGCAATTCTGCAAGTTTTGCATTTAGTAGAAGTGAAATGATGTTGTGACATCAATGACCACTGGAAGCTTCAGTTCTAGCTGACCCAGGTGAAAGCATCCTGTATTATTTCTTTCCTCTTTTAAAGACAAGATATAACATGAACCTCGTGTTTTCTTTTTTTAAGGTACCACAAAAAAGAAGGGTTGAACAGAAACAGGTGCTGTTGAGTAGAGCAGGAGGTGTTCGAATCAGTTTCCACATGACAGGATGTCTTCTACTTGTCCTTTCACATGGCCAGAGATCAAGCAAAATAGACTTAAGCACATAAAAATAACTTCGGCCAAGGTAGGCACCACTGGATAAGACTTATGCTCTTACATATAATTTCTATTCTCCATGCAAACGTGTTTCCATAGCTTCATGGTACCAATTACTACCTCATATAAATCATTTTAACCGGGATTGTGATTTTGTATGAAGAAAAGGCCTTGTGATTTTGTTTGTAGAGTTAATTTTAATTTGGCTTGTGCGGATAGTTTTTATTGCAGTGATTATGAACATTTCACATTTCTAACATAATTTTCGTTGCTATGATGCATTTTTTATTCTACAAGCATTCAGGTATATGAAAGCACGGTCAGCATTACAACTTTGTCTCTGCTAATTGCTTAGTGATCATACTGCTTGCAAAATTTAGGATGGTATATAATAGAAACAAACAATGAGGGACAATTTACAGCTAAATTACTGAATAAACTAAGAGCCACCTGCTCATTTTGTGGAGGTAGTCTTATTTTGTTTCTAGAACATGTTATCCTTCCTCTTTTTGGGGGGAAGGATGCAGGTCTGATGATGGAGCTGCTATGCTGACTTTTGATGTGCTCTCTGAAACTCCAGAATTTGCTAGAAAATGGGTTCCATTCTGTAATAAGTACAATATATATAGAACCTAGGCCCCCAAAATGGTACTTCAATCAGAAAATTGGTTACTTGAAAAGCAGAGTTCAAGCTTTTTTTTTTTTTTTTTTTTCTCGAATTCACAGGAGCTCCATATCATTTCATTTAAGAGAAGTAGAGTATATGTTACAGCGGCGGCCACACCGTGAGTTCAAGCTTCATTTGTTAAAGAACGCAGGGCCGTCAAGGTTTATTTGGTTTATATATATGCATGTAGATTTTGTCAGTTCCTACTTTATGGCCTAATACCATCTATATTGGGCAACAGAAATAGGGATCCCAGAAATAGTAAGTCTTCTTTATTCATTACACATTTGTTTCATAGTTGATTCATCAGCAATGATTTTACCTGTGCAGTTTTTTTTTTTTTTTTAAGATTCGGATTGGCTACTGGTTTTTTGTTTTTGAAAGATCAAGATTGGCTACTGGCTAATATTAATAAGGGGAAATTTGAGAATGTGGAAGCAGAGACTACAGGAGCCCCTTAGAGGTAGACCACCAATGGGAATTTAAAACAAACACTAATTACTCAATGAAGGTAACATGACTATGTCCTTTGAGCATTTTGCCCCCCGTTGAGAACCCAAAGGATGATTATTCATGGATTTCTGTGAAAATCAACTCTGCTATCTTACTGATCGTGAAAACTCTTCTATTTCTTTACTTGCAGAGTATCCAATTTGTCAGAACAATCAGCATATGTGCTTGCTTGCTCCCTTTCTTTACCATGCATCTATATGAAAATGGTAATGTTGCTTCTCTTTTCTTGCAGAAGACTCTTCATTTACTGAAGTTGCAGAAATTCAAATCAATGGTGTGTATAGTCCTGAGAAGCTCCTAATGACAAGTAACAAGATGGTGCCTTTGTTAAATGGCAGTCTATTGTATGAAATGTCAAGCTTAAGCAGTTGGGCGATGGTCGGCACGGCATTGTGACAGCCTGAGCCACTGCGATCGATGGAGAGGGTAGGGAGCATGATAGATGAAGGGTTCAGCATTTGGATAGAGCACAAATAAGCTGAACATTTTTCCTTTTGCCGTTGTACATTACTGACAAGTACCAAAAAATGACACTTCAAATATTGTTTTCTACAACAAATATCACACGTTTATACTTTCATTTTCGTGGTATAATTTATTCCCGTTGCAACGCACGGGCATTTACCTAGTAACTACTATAAGTCTAAACCCCACTAAACTAATTCTCTTGATTGTGATTGGCCAAGGCTTCAAGAGTTATGTCAGCTGACATCATCAAGGGAGTTACCCCCACTAAGGCTCATTAATCTCCCACTAGCTATTTCTTTTGAAATAGAAAAAAAGTCTTAGCACATAAACCGAGTATCGTAATTAAAATTCAATTGCACCATGGTGTTCCTCGCAATAAGCTCTTTAAAAACAAGACCCCACATGGATATATTTCGATAACTTTTTTTATAAAAAATTAAACCGTTTCTAAGAAAAAACCCGTTTGTAAGAAAAACCTAGCAAAACTGCATATCATGGATTACATGTGGTCCTCTGAAACATGCATAATTTTATGAAGAAAAACTCCTAGAATTTTTGGAAGGGGGGATGACCCTCGTTATAGTAGGAGTGGGGGGTCTCGATAGATAAGATTTAGGTGATGTCCAGGTTCAAATAATCTATACTATGTATGTTAGTGGATATAACCTCCGTAATTAATCTACTACATCCATATATGTATCTATTAATTCATGATTTCGGCTATTATAAACTTCTTACATTTCTACTTCATACCAGCAGCAACGTGCGGGGCATCCTACTAGTAAATTAAGTTTTCATTCACTATTTTGATATGTGCGAATTCTATGAGATAGAGTAGTCAATGGAGGTTGAGTTTCAGAGGCTCTTGATGCGAGTTAGTGGCATGGGCTGCGACAAAAATTTTCGAGTGGGCAACCTTTTTACTCTTTTGGTGCAAATTGTTAGAAACTACAGGTGATATGATTATGTTCTATTCTAATATAAAGTTGCATAACCAGACTTTTATAATTACTTTTTAGGTACAGCTGGAGATGCTCTTACCTATTACATCATTATACTATAGGTTTATTAAATCAATCATGAAATATATGTCAATAGCATATTTATTTAATATTATATTATATATGTTATTATATTTAGGCGAAATAGCCAATTTGGCCCCTCAACTATCGTGTAAGGCTCAATTTGGCCCCGAACTATCAAAAAACGACCACTTTAGCCCTCGATCTTTTTGATTTCAGCTCAATCTCATCCATTCACCACGATTGCTCACCACGTGGGACAGGAGGGCATGCAAAAAGTCAAATTTGCCCCTCTCTATTTTTACCTTGTGGCCCATCACAGCATTTGCCTTATTTCCGTTTCTCTCCATCCCCATCCTATCGATCTTCTGTCCCTATCCACCCGTGGAGGCCGTGGGCGGCTGTGGAGGCGCAGCTATGGGGGCGAACCCCCGGAGGCGCTGCGGGGGGCCGTGGAGCCGCAGGGCCCATGAACGGAGAGAAACGCCGTGAGCGGCCAATAGGAAAAGAAATTAAGGAGGGGGCAGAATCATCTTTTTGTGTGTTCATCTGTCCACGTGTCCAAAGCTAAAATGGGTAAATAGATGACATTGAGTCGAAAATCATAAGATTAGGGGACAAAGTGGCCGTTTTGATAGTTCGAGGCCAATTTTAGCCTTCGGCGATAGTTGAGGGGCCAAAACGGCTATTTTGCCTTATATTTATGTATAATACTAGTAAAAAAGTTTTACTCTGTATTTTTCATATTTCTACCTGTATTTTTAGCCACAGCTTATTGGCGTCACCTAAGAACCATCTATGTAAATATTTACAATGACACTGTTATTAAGGAAGCCGCCAGCATCTCCAACAACTCCTTAAAATTGACTTGCCAAATCTTGAGTTTTGGCAAGTTGCTAATTTATTTGGCAAGTGAAAAAAAGATTTATCTCCAACAACTCCTTAAAACTCACTTGCTAAAACGAAAAAGCCCGCTAACGAATGAAGAGGCCCGCTAAGTTAACGAAGAGCCCCACTAAACGAACGAAGAGCCCCGCTAAGAAACGAAGAGCCCCGCTAACTTCTCTCGATAGCAAGTCCTTCCGCTTGCGTGAAATATACGCTGCTGAGGCCCGTGAATAGCAACTTGGGATAAATAGCAAGTTGGTTTGAGGAGTTGTTGGAGAGTGATTTTTGTGTTTTTGCCAAATTAATAA